>PVJS01008496.1:9709-53023 GCA_004027185.1 Glis glis
CTCTCTCTCTACCTAGTGAGTCCCTCCACAACTTCGTGAGACCCAGTTTCAAAATAAAGCATAAAAAAATAGGGCCGGGGGTGTAGTGCGGAGGTAGAACACCCCTGGGTTCAATCCCCGGTACCGCAAAAAAAAAAAAAAAATATGAGAGCAAAAGCCAACTTCTTCATGAAAACTAATTTAAGTAGTAGCTAAAAAGCATTGCTGCTTTTAGTGGGTGTGGGCAAAACAAGTGCAAGAGATGAGGAATCAACGGTAAAACTCTGCTCCCGGATTACTTCATAAGGGACTTTTATGTTCCTGCCACACGTACATAAATACACACATGAACGAAACTGCATTCAAACTCACACCATAAGTGGATTTTGTGTGAGGAACCTGAGGTGGAATGCCCACCCTCAAAGAAATGGCTTCCCCCTCCACAGAACTGATGAAAACACCATTTAAGATTTAAATAGTATTTAACAATATTATACTATACAGTATTTAAACATTGTGATATTTCCATAGTTTAAGTTAAAACAAAATATTTAAGGTAACCAGGTATAATTTTTTTTTCTACCTCCGCGCTACGCCCCCGGCCCTATTTTTTTTTTTTTATGCTTTATTTTGAAACCGGGTCTCACGAAGTTGCGGAGGGCCTCACTAAGTAGAGAGAGAGAGAGAGAAAGACAGGGAGAGAGAGAGAGAGAGAGAGCAAGAGCTGAGGCTGGCCGCGAACCCGGATCCTCCGGTCTCCGCCTCCCAAAGTACTGGGATTACAAGCGTGCGCCACCACGCCCGGCATAATTTTTTGATATTTCTCTACTTGAACCATTTTTTTTTTTTGTTAACTGTTCACTTGTCTAACTCCTATCATAGCATAAAAGAGCGCTTCTACGGCATTCTCTAGACTTTGATAGCCACTTTCCTTCTGTGCACACGTCACCACCAAACTTCAGACCTCTCCCCTGGATTCCCACAGGCCCTTCCCGCTCACCCGATCCCCTCGGGGCAGTTTCTCTATCAGTGATTGGCACACTGCAAGCATTTAGTAAATATTTACCAAATAGTCACTATTTTTATTTATCTTTTTAATACTACAGAAAGGGCCAAAACATTGGAGAACCCATACCCACAGCAGGTGTGTTAATCTAATACTGGCAGATTGCTCAGAAGAATAATGAAAACATCTCTGCTCAGATTCCATCTGGTCCTCCTGCCTAGATGTCAGGTGTCCATCCACTTGGGGTTAAAGGAAGAACCAAAAAATCATCAGATAATTCTAGCCACTGAGAATGATTTATGTTTCTAATAGTTGCTTTGCTGAATAAAGTGAATCTTATTTTTCAGTGCAATTACTCGAATTATTTTTACCTTTTTCATTTTTCAGGTGGGCAACATAAAATGTTGATGTATGTGAACACATAGGAAAGCAATTCCCATTCATCTTTTAAAAAATTATGTTACCAACAAAAAAGTTGCTTAAAATACATTCATTCTTTGCACACAAAATACATTCTTGTGATTTTTGCTCTCAGTATGATTATTTCTATTTCTTAAAGTCCTTTTAAAACTTACTGGGATAAGAACATTCAGTATGAGATCTGCCCTCTTAAATTTTTAAGTGTATAATACAGTATTTCTAATTATAGTTATAATGTTGTATGGCAGCTCTCTAGGCCTTATTCATCTTGCCTAGCTAAAACCTGATGCCCACTGATTGGCCACCCTCTGTTTCCCTCTCTCTCTGGCCACTGACAACCACCATTCCACTCTTCAATTCCATGAATTTGGCTATTTTTTTTTTTGTGGTACCGGGGATTGAACCCAGGGGTGTTTTACTTCCGAGTTACACCCCCAGCCCTATTTTTTATCCTTTATTTTGAAACTGGGTCTCACGAAGTTGCGGAGGGCCTCACTAAGTAGCTGAGGCTGGCTGCGAACCTGGATCCTCCGGTCTCCGTCTCCCAAGTACTGGGATTACAGGCGTGCGCCACCACGCCCGGCTGAACTTGACTATTATAGATACCTCATAAAGTACTTTTCCTTTCATGACTGGCTTATTTCACTTAGCATAATGTAAGAGGTTAAGTTCCAAAATATATAAAGAACTACTATAAGTCAATAGTAAAAGAAAATAAAAAACTAATAACCTGATTTAGAAATGTGCTGAAGACTTGAACAGACATTTCTCCAAAGACAAATGATCCACACATGAAAAGACGCCCAATGTCACTAAATCATCAGGCAAAAGCAAATGGAAACCACGATGAGATATCATTCCATACCGGTCATGATGTTTATTATATTATCAAACAACAGCAACAACAACCAGAACAAAACAAACAAACAAAACAACAACGACAAAAACCAAGTGCGAGGATGTGGAGAGATTAGGAATCGGGAGCCCTATACACTGATGGTCAGGATGCAAAACGGTGTAGCTACTACAGAAAAGCATTGTGGAGGTTCCTCAAAAAGGTGAAACGAATGTGCAATGTGTGTATGCATGATGTTCATACCCTGACATATATCAAAATGTATAATTACAATGGACCAATAAATTAACATAAAAAGTTTAAAAAAAAAGGTGAAACACAGGACTCCTGTGTGATGTAGCAATTTCACTTCTGGATATTTAATCAAAGAAGTGAAATTAGGATCTCAAATGAATACTAGCACGCCAATGTTTATTGTGGGATTATTCAGAATAGTCAAGATGTGCAGACAACCTAAATGTCCATTGACAGATGAATGGATAAATATGTTAGATACATGAAATAGAATCTCATTCAGCCTTTGAAAACACAGAAATTCTTCAATACGCAACAACATGCATGAATCTGGAAGATACTACGTTAAGTAAAATCAGATTTTTACTTTTTTCTTCCTGGTATTACTCCCTCCTTCCCTTCCTCTCTCTGTTTCTTAACTTTTTTTTTTTTTTTTGCAGTACTGGGGATTGAACCCAGAGGCATTCTACCTTTGAGCTACACCCCCAGCCCTATTTTTTATCCTTTATTTTGAAACAGGGTCTCACTAAGTTGCAGAGGGCCTCACCAAGTAGCTGAGGCTAGCTGCGAACCCGGATCCTCCTGTCTCAGCCTCCCAAGTACTGGGATTACAAGCATGCGCCACCATGCCCGGCTTCTTCTTAGCTTTTACAGAAACTAAATCATTTTTTCAAGTACATTTAGCAAAAGATATAAAAAAAATGACTACCTTGAATGCAATGCATGGTTTGATTTGGTATCTTTAAGTAAAACTAGCGATGTTTTCAAATGGGTAGATCTGAAAATTTTGATGATTTCCATGAACTCTGCAAAATGTGTAGAGGGTCTGAGACAGGAATTTATGGATACAGAGAGAACAGTGAGTCTTAAAAGAAAAATGCCCTCACCATTGGCATGCAGAACAACCAACTTGTGAGCTGCCCAGCCTGTGTCCCTACACCATTGTCCTTGCTGGTGATTTGCTGATTGGCTGTTGAAAATGCAATAAAACCACAAGACAATCATAGGGCATCGAGAGGAACCACTCCTTTAGGGAACATGCACACTACAGACGTTGGTGACTGAGAAATGACCCTACTCACTATAAGAGTAAGACACACATCCCTGGGTAGAGATTTAAGATGCCAACGAGACACGGAAAGTAGAAAGTAGCATGATTAGAACATGTGAGGAGCTGGGTGTGGTGGCACATGCCTGTAAGCCCAGTACTTGGGAGGCTGAGACAGGAGGATCACAGGTCCGAGACCAGCCTAAGCAACTTGGTGAGACTCTCAGCAACCTAGCAACCTAGTGAGACCCTGTTTCAAAACAAAAAATAGAATAGGCTGGGGATATAGCTCAGAGGTAGAATGCCTCTGGGTTCAACTTCCCAGTCCCACAAAAAAAAAAAAAAAGAGGGAAATGCACAAGGGAAGGAAAACTGGCACAAAGTTGCAAACTCCTGCCCTGACTCCATCTGTAGTTCAGATGCCCCACTACTGGCCCTCAATAAATGTTAAAACCCCAGACCAACATGGGATGACTCTCTCTCTCTCTCTCCTTCTGAGACCTCCCACACTCACGTTGTCAAGAATCTACTTTCCCTTTATAATAAAACCCTTGCTCTGCCACTCATCCCTGACATGTCCCCAAATTCTTTTCTTCGACGTGGTTAAGAACCCGGAAGATCCAAGTAGAGGTCTCCTCTACTCCTGGAGACCTCCATGGACCCCCTTGTGGTGACAGTTACAGAAATAAAAATGTCTCATAAAAAATGGATCCGGCCTCATTGTATAATAATACGGTGCAACTATCGCATGTGGACCAGACTGTTCTGTCTTAGGCGTGGCCCTTATTTATCTGGAAGGGATGGCCTTTCATAATGGTCACAACCCATAGGCCCCAGAATCCATGTCTCAATCACAGACCAGAGGCCCTACCTTGAACATGGCCTTGCCCATGGAAGATATGAAGCAAATCAAGGCCCCTTTGTCTCAATGATATGAAACACTTCCAGAATATTAAGTCCAAGAGAAAGGAATGTTTCACCTCTTCAGGGAACATTAATAATTTTCAAAGACCTAAGGTGCTGGGATTCTGAGTTGGGTCTTTCGAAAAATCATCTGGGAACTTTATCAAGGGTTCCACATGCCTAAGTCACATACTTCCCCCCCAAATCCTCCATCACAGAGACCCCTTTACAGCCGTCAGTAAAGAAGGCCTCACTAGTTTCAATGTGAAGAATATGTCAACTGTTACCAAATTTGCACATTCTCCAACTAGACACAACCCAATCTTACTTTCGGAGATGGTTAAATCCTTTAGGGAACCTCGATTCTCCCTACAACAAGAGTTGTCTAAAAGCTCTTTCCTCATTGCCAACAAATTTTGGCCAAGATTGGAGGCATCTCCTACTGTAGATAGTAAGACCTTTTTAAACCTGGGCCCCCATGCTATGGAGAATCAACATACCAATTAATGGTTCTGTCTCTGCACTTTGACAAGCCCCCTCCCATCTTCCCTGGCTTGGCTCTCCTGAGCAGCTACCCCATGTGTTTTTCCAACAACAAGGATGTTGTTTGGAAAACCACAGCTGGGGGAGATCCAAGTCCCGGAGCATGGTCTCACCACTGATGGAGGGACGTTAGGCTTGGAACTGCTTCCAAGTTTTCTCTGGTGGTCAGATTGGTTATAAAATGAAAGAAGCCCCTTTTCCCACACCATCAGACTCTCTTGGCTGGAGATCCTGGTTTCTTGGGAGATACACAGGATGGCTACAAACATGCTCAGAAAAGTTGGCTGTGCCACTGATAGAATTATGTTCCACACAGGATCTGACCCACCAGAGGTACTTCTCTCTGTCAACCCTCAAAAGAGGACTTCCCCAAGGAATGTTCCAGTCAGCAAGATCAGCCAAGAGTGAGATTCTTGGCTTTCTGGAACTTGTCTCTAATATAGATCATGCTTGATCTGGTTTAAAATGCTCAAATGCTAACAAAGTACCTCATAAATTTACAGTTTGATGAACTAGCATTGGGCTGGAAGTCTTGATACTTGAGGTTTATATAAGCTACTACTTAGGTTATTTTTAGTTTAAAGATTACCTGACTGGAAATTCCATGTTATTTTAGGGTTATGTCCCAGGGCATCTATTATTTCTGGCCACATTGGGTTTAACAAAAATGTGTAGCATTGAGTATGCACAGTAATTTTAACTCTAAATGACTGTGGGGTTGAGGGCACAGATGGTCCTGGTATCACATATATCAGACACAATAATAACTTAATGGCCTTGAGTTGATTTTATCTTAAAACAAAATAACATGCTACTTCTGTATTTGCTTCTGAACATCTCAAGCACTCCATGGAAGGAGTTTTTAAAGAATTACACCATGCTCCACCCCTCCAAGTTTCACCCCAAGACCTTGGAATCCGTGGGAGATGGCTAGGGGTTCTTGACTTGGTATGTCTGCCATTTTGGAAGCTTTGGCTTTCCTTGGCTCTGAGCCTACCTGTCTCCCAGAAGCCCTGGGATTCTGATGTCAGGAATGGCAGTCAGGTCTGACCTCTGCTCAGAGTAGTCTCGGCTGGCTTTGTGAAATGAATGCTTGGGGTGGGAGGAAGAACCCAGGGAAATGGTTCCCAGGAGCATAGCCTCTCCCTTGGAAGGTGAGGGTTGGCCACAGCCCTTTGTCAGTAGCTGTGTGGGCACAACTGCCTGGCAACTTCTATTCAACAGATGTTCATTGATGCCTCAGTAATAGGCACAGCCCATGGCAATTTCTAGGATATGGAGGGCAGGTTGGTATTGGCTATTGCTAACACAATAATAATTAATACATCAGCCTTGCATTAGAAGGAAATTCGCCAGTATCAGTACCTCTTGCCAAGGACCAGATTGTGATCTTAAGTTTTGGCTACTCAGAAACTTCTCTACAAGGGCTGCAAGACACTAGGGGATAATTGGTACACTCAGTTACGACAGGTTGAAAAATAGGGTTAATTGTTCATGATCAATAATCCCACTTACAGAGAACAAAACAAAGAGGCACTGGGCATGGTGGTACATGCCTGTAATCCCCATACTTGGGAGGCCAAGATAGGAGGATCACAAGTTTGAGACCAGTCTCAGCAATTTAGCAAGACCCTCAGCAAGTTAGTGAGACCCTGTTTCAAAGTAAAAAATAAAAAAGGGCTGGGGGTCTAGTTCAGAGGTATAATACCCCTGGGTTCAATCCCTAGCACCAAAACAAAAACAAACAAACAACAACAACAAAAAACCCGTGTTTAAAGAGGCAAAAATAATATCAAAATTCTCTCATCCCAGAGAAGATTTTTGTTTTTGTTTAGGAAAAAGACCCCAACAGCTTTCAGGGATTTAGTACTAATGCTGGTATCAAAGTAGATTGGGGGTCATATAGATTCCATTCTATTTCTATGTATGTAGTCTCATGTCAATAAGAATAAACCTAAAACACCATGAAATTCCAAATCACCAATGGGTAAGTAACGATCAACAGACTATTGGTGTTAAGTGTGTTTTGCTATATGGATAATAACCATAGTCGATGAAAATGGATAATACATATATAATATATAGTGCCTCTCCTAGCTAACCAGTGTCCTGTAATGACATACAGACACTCAAGTTCTTGAATTTATATATGCGGGATTTTGACATCAGATATCTAAGTTGTATCCAGCCTCCTCCTCTTGAAGTACTCTTTAGTGGATTTGTGTGTACATGTGTGTGTAGGGCCACACGGCAGGACTCAATCAATGGCTATAAATTGAAAGTAGCACATGAACATCTAGATCCATATAACAGTCCAGGAGCACAGGACAGAAGCTACCACAGTGTGCATCCTTCCCACCATCTCATGTACACAAAGGGACTTCCAGATAGGATGGTCCCCAACAGAACACACAATGACACAAACTCCCAAACAAGGAACGCCTCCTGGGGGTCTCATCTTCCTTCCCACAGCGTCCTCATTCAATACCTGCATCTAGAGCAGATGCGCGCAAACACCTTTAATAGACTCAGAGTCTAACAACGTTTGGAATATTTTACACATGCACACACACACACAACAACAACAAAATCCATAAAGCAATGTTTGTTTCTTCCCTGGGAAAACATTCTATAGAATATATAAGCTGGTTAGTTTGAAATTCTGAAGATGTTTAGAATGATGGCGATAGTGACAGACTAAGGATATAGCCTCTCCAGGGAACTGCGCTGGTGGGACAATGCTAACTCAGATGAAGAGGAGGCTCTACGGTGTTAAGGAAACACTCTGCCCGTGTCAGGAAGAGTGAGTGGACATGATGAGCCAATTCTCTTTCTTCCCTCTCTTTAGTCTTTTTCCCCCCAGAATGATCTCAATATTTTGATAACCTTACCCTCCCGTATGGTTTTGGCTTTTCAAGCTTGATAAAAGGTCATTTTAGTTTGGGATTGCACTGAGTACATTGGTTAATTTGGGGAGAAATGGCATCATTAGAATTTTGAGTCTTGCCACCCTGGGACATAGGGCACCTCTTTATTTTTTTTTAGGCTTTCTTGAATGACCTTTGGGACAATTCTTAGAGTACATCATTAAGATCTTCCATTTTCTTTTTTAGGTCTTTTATTGGTGCATTACGGTCATACATAACAGTGGTTAAAGTCTTCCACTTTGTGTTAACATCATTCCTGGGTATTCCGTACCTTTGGCTGATGTTGTGAATGTGGTCTGCTTTTCACTCAGCCAGATTAATTGTTGTTTGTATACAAGAAAGCCACAAATTATTATAGTAGTGAAAAACCACCTAGGCAGAGCCTGCTTCCTAGGCACCCAAACAAAGTTGGTCCCTTTCTTCTTGGACACCTCTGAGCTCTCTCATCTGAAGACAGGTCTGAGACATCAACAGTATCATCCCACTGTCTACTCCTCTCACATTCAACTGGGGCTCAGAGGTCAAGGTTGAGAAAGGGCTTGCGGACTGGTTCCAGGAGTCCCCGCAGATCTGCAGACACGCAAATTCCTTATATGAAATGGCGTAGTGTTTGCATAGAACCTGTGCGCATCCTCCTGTATACTTTAAATCATCTCTAGACGCCTTATAATGCCTAATCTAATGTAAATGCTACATAGTTAGCTGTTAAACAGTATTGTTTAGGGAATAATGACAAGCAATAAAGTCTGTACATGTTCAGTACAGATGCATTTTAAAAAATACTCTCTATCAGTGACATACCCAGGACCATAAGAGGTTGAGTGAGCACAGCATGGTTTGGGGATGATGGCACAGAGCCTGGGGCAGTGACTTTGAAGTTCTTTGTGATATTTCTCTGTCTTTCCCCTTTTGGTACTTCAAACTTTTGTGCATTATAAACATATTGTCAGGAGGCTGTTGCTCAGGATGGCTCCTTTTATAGTTGAGAAGGAGACCCTCGCAGCCCTTCCTCTGAGCGGATGTGAAGACCAGCACCTAGAGAGGAGGAGACTGAGGGACTCCAGGCCAATTGACGCAAGTGCTCCTGGGAATCCAGGGCCTCCGAGTTCTGATCTGAAGTCAGGTTGCTGGTCTACCTCAAAGGTTCTTCCTTTACTCTACCCGGCCACCCAGCCACTGAACCTGGAGAAGAGACATTAAATTGGGAATCCTTGAAAACTCCTCTATGACTTTCAAATGCTGTTTGGTTGTATTTTAGTAAACCTCACAGTTAACTTCCCTCTCAAAACATCTTTTAGATGTACAGATGGTCCTCTGCAGCCATGGGGTCTGTCTCTTCAGATTCATCTAACCATGAACAGAAAACACTTTTAAAAATTGGGGAAAAAAACACTGCATCTGTACTGAATGCATACAGACTTTTTTCTTGTCATTATTCCCTAAACAATACAGCACAACGGTTTATATAGAATTTACATTGTATTCAATATTATAAGTCACCTAGAGATAAAGTATACTGAAGGATGCAAATACTACACCATCTTATATAAGAGGCTGGGGCATCTCTGGATTTTGGTACCCAAGGAGAGTCCTGGAACCAATCCCCCACAGACACCAAGAGACAGTTGCATTTACTTAGAAGAGATGCACTAAATAAACTGGTTTTATTTATTTATTTTTGCGGTACTGGGAATTGAACCCAGGGGCTTGCTACCTCCAAGCTCCACCCCCAGCCTTTTTTTATTCTTTATTTTGAAACAGGGTCTCACTGAGTTGCGGAGGGCCTCACTAAGTAGCTGAGGCTGGCCACGAACCCGGATCCTCCAGTCTCCGCATCCCAAGTACTGGGATTATAAGCGTGCGCCACCACACCCGCCGTAGACTGGTTTTCTATCAGCCTTTTTTCCTCCCAAAGAAACAAGAAACGGACAGTATTTTCTTTTTCTTATTAACCACTGATGTCCCTTTACCAGATGATTCTCCATTCCACCTAGACTAGCCACTTCAAGTCCTTAGAAGTTTAGACTTAATAATCTTTCTACTAACAGACAATACCAACAGCCTTGGCTTCTCAGGGAAGGCTTTTCTCAGCCAATAGGGCAAGGCCTGGTTTGAGGGCACTCATTAATTTAGTCAGTAGCTAAAAATAAGCGAATGGTAAAAATTTAAAGGATGCCTAGGGGTAAAAGATGAATCAACACACCTCTGACTTCTGAGGCTCCTGCTGCTTCTTCAGGGGCAATCACTGCCGCCAATTCTTCTAGGGGCAGCCTTTTTAATGGGCATTGGAAACCAGCCCCCAGCATTTCCTCTCTCCATCAAAGGCCCCTGCAGAGGAGGGGATTAGCTGACCTGCAGGAGGGGCTGCAGCTAGGAGAGAATCTGCTGCTTCCCAAAGTTCAAAGACCCCTCAGGGACATCAAAGGGCATCGGATGCTCTGGGCAGTAGAAATTCTAAGGACAGGCTGCTTCCTGCTCCTAATGACCAACCCCCTTCCCCTTCCTTTCCTTAAAACCACACATCAAGAGGGGTTTATGGCCTAATTATTTGGACTCTACATTTTCCATCCTGTCAAGGGGCTAGGGAGGGGATGGGGCATGAGTGTATACTCCTCCATCCCTCTCCCAGGGCCGTGAAATTCTCATCACAGGTCAGAGAGCAACCCTAGCACCTGCCGAACTCCCAAGACACCCCAGTACCCCAGGGCCTTTGCTCCCGCTCTTTGCCCATCTAGAGCTCCTTCCCACTTCAAGGCCGAGTTTGCAGGTCTCTTCCTCCCTGCAGTGGTAATGTTTAAGAGGGATCCTTCTAGTCTGAACTCCCAACTACCATAGTCCCTCTCTCTAGACCTCCCAGAGCCACCATGAAGGCAGGACGTGTCATTGTTTACACCTCGTAGCCCAGAACCTCCTAATAGCCTGGCCCCATGCTAACCACACAGAAGGGGCTGAGACATGGTTGTAAATTGATAGAACTCATGGACCAAACAAAATCAAAACAGCCTCCCCACATCTAAGAACTTCTCTTACAAGGTTTGGCCCCAGAGAACGATGGTCTCTTTGCCTGTGTTCCTTAGTGGGGCAGATGCGTCTGAAAGTACCACCTCAACACAGAATCCTGGCAAGCCCTTTCTCCTGAGTACATAATATATCAGAAGCAAGCAGCCGCATTGTCCACCGGAAACAGGGTTCTACTAGGAACTCTGGCATCTCTCCAAGGCTCTGAGATAGTGTATGTCCTAAAGCAACTTGGAACTAGGGAGAAAGGACAGAGTTTTGAAGGCAAATTGTAGAATCTTAAGACCAAGAGGGATCTAGCAGTTTCTCTAGATCAGCATTTGTTTTCAAATGCAGCCACACAGTGGAATTTCCTAGAAAGTTCTACAAAACAACTAATGTCTGGTTTCTACCACCAGAGGTTCTGATTTCATTGGTACGAAGCATGCCCTAGATATATAGGTTTTTAAGGGCTCCCAAGTGATTATAATGTCAATCCAATTTCGAGAATCTCTGCTACAGAATAGACCAGTGTTGTATAAACTTCAGCGCATGTGAGAACCCCGAGGGGGTTTGTGAAAACTCAGATTGGTGGGCCCCACCCCAGTTTCTGATTCGGGTTTTGTAAGGGGTTGTGCAAGGGTGTGTGTGTGTGCACCATTTTGCAAGGGGTGTATATGCGGTAGGGATCCACACTTTTGTTAAGTTCCCAACTGATGCTAAAGTTACTGGTGTAGCTGCTATACTTCACATCTGGGATGTTCCCCAAAGGCCCCTACATTAAGGACTTGGTCCCCAGCTTGATGCTAGTGAGAGATGGTGGATACTTTAACAGGTGGGGCTAATGGTGGTCTTCCGGTCACTGGAGGTGTGTCATTGAAGAGGACAGAGGGGTCCCAGCCCCTTCCTCTCTCCCTCTCTTTGCTTCCCAGCCATGAGATAAGCTCCCACCACATGACTTTCTCTTACCACATGCCCCGCTCTCACCACATGCCCTGAAGTGAAGGGGCCAAGTGACCATGGACTGGAACATTTGAAACCATAAGCCACAATAAACCCTTCCTCCCTTTAAGCTGACCAGCTCGGGCATTTGTTATAGTAACTGAAAGCTGACTAACACAGCAGCCAGGCACACCCTGAGGACTGCGACTGATAAGGAATTCTTTGCACTAGTAAACACCCCAAACAGGCCATCAGCCCTGGCTAATCGGGCGAGACTCCCTGGGAAGCTTAACATATCAGCCACTGGGACCCACTCAGACTTGGATCTCTAGGAAAGGGGCTCCCAGGTGGGCTCAGAAAGTCCCCTCTAGAAACAGGCTGCTTATTTTTAATTTTTTTGGCAGGGAGGGAGTACTAAGAACTGAACCCAGGGGCATTCTACCTCTGATCTAGACCCCCAGTCCTATTTTAGTTTCTATTTTGAAACAGAATCTCACTAAATTGCGGAAGGTCTTGCTAAATCACTGAGACTGCCCTCGAATCTGCGATCTTCCTGTCTCGGCCTCCCAAGTACTGGGGTTACTTACAGACATGCACCACTGTGCCTGGCCAACAGGCTGTCTATTATTAATATCCCAGGCAGAGCCAGCACCACCATTCTTTCCTATTTTGAGCTGAGACTTGCCTTCATGCAGCTCCAGGCAAACCCCAGCCTGCCTTCTTTAAAAACAAAACAACAAAAACAAAACTTATATTGGTGCATTGTAATTATACAGCATAGTGAGGTTCAAAGTGATAAAAACATACAAGTGCATATCACTTGGTGCACCTTGCTCCCCTACCTCTCTCCCCTCCCTGTACACATCAGTGAGATTGGTAGTGATACTTTTATATATGAACATAGCATTATTTGAACTATTTCCTTCCTCTGTCTTCTTTTTTCCCCTCTCCGCCTCCCTTCCCCTATCCCCTTCCACTATTCTACTGGTCTCTCTTATCATTTATCTGAAGTCTTTTTTGTTTCCTATTTTCTCTCTAGCTTTCACATGTGAATGAAAACATATGAGCCAGGTGTGGTGGTGCACGCTTGTAATTCTAGTGGTTGGGAGGCTGAGACAGGAGGATCGCAGGTTCGCGGCCAACCTCAGCTACTTAGTGAGGCCCTCCGCAACTTACTGAGACCCTATTTCAAAATAAAGAATAACAAATGGGGGGGGTAGCTTGGAGGTAGAATGCCCCTGGGTTCAATCCCCAGTACTGCAAAAACAAAACAAAACATATGACTCTTGGTTTTCTGAGACTGGCTGTCTCACTTAGCATAATGTTCTCTAGTTCCATCCATTTTTCTGCAAATGGCATAATTTTGTCCTTCTTTATGGCTGAGCAAAATCCCACTGTGTATATACCCACCTTCTCGGGGAATACTGATCAGGGTTCCCTTGGTGATGCAACAGAGTTCAACTCTTTGAGATCCTTCTCGTGTCCCCATTCAATCTTCTCTCCATTTGCCCACAAAGTCCAAGATGCTAGCCAAGGACAAGAATTCTCACCAAGACTTTAGCCAGGCAACATGACATTTATTACAATCACTTCTTGTTTAGTCAAAGTCAAAATTCAGACTGTTCTTTTTTTTCTGTCCAGATTCCCAAATTTTTGTATGAGACCAGAGAGGGCATTAGTGTTGGCAGACTCTAGAAACATTCAACATACAAGGCCCAAATATTTCATCTGCATAGTCCAGCCGGATGGTAAATATTCTAAGGAAGAAAGTTCAGGAACAGTCATCTTACTAGTGCTATATTATTATACAAACTAAGATGGCTAAACAACACTAGGTGATATAATCTATGGGATCACTGTCATATATGTGGACTGTTGTTGACCACTGACCTAAACTTTCTATGCAGCACAGAGTTCCACTAGCTTGTGTGACTCTCTCTGAAGGCTCCTGTCTATTGTATAGACTCATTGTTTTTCTAACACCAACGCTTTGGTTTTGAAATTTCCATCCAGTTCTTTGGGGGCTTTTTTACTAATGTTTCTTTCTTTCTTTCTTCCTCTGCACTCTCTTTTGAGGCTTTTCTTAAGCAGTACTTTTTATCTTTTTTAAAAAAAAATCACTTCCCCACAGTATAAATTACACCTTCTTGCAGTAATCACTACATAACTAGCATTCAATTTACAGGATAAAAATATATTCTTTTGGCCCACTTAATGATTGTGTACACAACTTGTCCTCAAACCCTCTCTAGATTTTGGCTCAAAGCAACTATCATGTTCCAAGGATGGAATGTGGTTTCAAGTAATGCCAAGTCTTGCATAAGCGATAATTGATATTTTTACTAGCAGCAACTTTGTAGTTGATAACGGGTTATTAAAACAGGAAAAGAGACCCTGCCCACAAAAATCTCATCTGAGATACAGAAGGTGTTCCAGACAAAAAGCCTCCCGTGTGTCAAGAAAAGGTAGTTCTAGCAGGTCCCATACCTTCCAGAATGTGCCCCCCCCCCCGGGAAAAAGCCACACATAAAAGATGCTCCCATGCTCCAGTATCTATCACCCCACCTGCCAATGCCCCTCACGTTCTAGCTACATGCGACCCGGCTCCGGCATGACTCAATTTCACTTTCAGAGTGAAACAGGAATCAGAAATAACAAGAGTGCCAAGCTGGCCCTGTCCCTCTTCCTTTTTTAAAAAGAACTTTGGTGCTAGCGTTTATTTAAATGTCTGCTTTCAACCTGGGCTGACAGCGGAGATTAGCACCAAGTCTGGCAGCCCCAACAGAGCAGACTACATGAAACCAGCTAATTTATAAAGAATGGGGGCTTATTTTGGCTCATATTTCTGGAGACCGGGAGTCCACGAGAGGGTGGCTGCATCTGTGGGCTCCTGGTGAAGGCCTCACGCTTCCTCAACACATGGTGGAAAGCAGAAAGAAGTAGGCAAATGCAGAATAGAGAAAAGGGGTCAAACAGGGCAACAGGGAACCCATTCGGAAGGGCTCCAACCCATGACCAAACCCCTCTGACCAGGCCCCATCCCCAACACTACCACACTAAAGAATTAGACCTCAACTTGAGTTTGGATGCGAACAGACCACATCCAAACCAGAGGCTCCAGTACCAGCAGGATGTCTCGCGTACTAGAAATTCCTGTGAGCTGTGTCAATGGCTGCTCAAGTCCTGGGGCTCAGGGATCACACGTTCTTGTTCCTTAAATTCCCTGCTCCATATGCTCTGATTCCAGATGGTACCAGGAAGGATCATCTCTAGGTAGGAGGATGAGTCATGCTAAACCTCAAAGACCATAACCAGAAAGGACTGTCCTCCAATGTCAACTCATGTCAGCTCTCAACGGCAGCGCCCCCCCCCTCCAGTCTTCCAGTGCCCTGTCCCTTTTGTTATAGGTAAAAGTCAAGGGCATTTGGGAACCAAACCAGAACCCATGACAACTGCGACTCCTTTCAATGAAGTGGGTGACACAGTGTGAGGAGGAGGAGGCTCTGCATCGTCTATGCTTCCAGAATCATCAGTCAGCAACCACCTGGTCCACAACGAGGGAGGAGACCTGGTGATGGCGGTGAACCAAGAACAGCGATTATTACCGACGGCGGTGTGTGATGAGGGATGCGTGCACAGTGCAGCGGAAGGGCTCTGCGAGTCCTGCTGTCAGGACCAGGAGGGGGATGACAACGATTCTGACAGCCGCTCACATTAATGAGCAGAGGTTATCAAACTTGGCTGCGCACTGGAATCACTAAATGAGTTTTTAAAGAAATACAGATGCCTAAACTCTACCCGTAGAAATCATGATTTAATTAGTACAAAGCCTGGACATCTGTTGGCTTAAAAGACCCTGGAAGTGTTTTCTCCTTTTTTCTATTAACTTTTGATTCTGAAATAATTATAGACTCACTGGAAGTTTAAAAGAAAAGTACATGTAGGTTCTGTATACCCCTCATCCTTTAGATAATGAACTAGCCTTTCATATGTGAAATAAATCCCACCAGGCCATATATATATTTTTTTCATATATATATTAATATAATTATGTAATATATAACACACATATATATGTATGTGGATAGATAAGATAGATATAGATATCTTGCTGAACTCAGTTTGCTAAAATTTTATTGAGGAATTTTCCTGAGATATTGGTCCATTAGTTTTCCTTTTTTTTTTTTTGCACTATCTTCATCCAGTTTTGGTATCAGAGTAATATTGGCTTTGTAAATTTAACTGTGAAATGTTTCTTCCTTTTCTTGTTTCTAGAAAAGATTGTGTAAAATGGGAGTTAGCTATTCTTTGGATGTTTGGTAAAATTCTCCAGTGAAACCATGTTGGCCTGGAGTTGTTTTGGGAGCTTTCATTTTAGGTTTTGCAAGTGTTAATTTAACTTTCATATTTCAAACTGATACATTAAAAATTGTACATATTATTAAGGTTACACAGGTTCAACATTTTTCATAGACACAGGCCTATTCAGGTCATCTAGTTCATTTTGCTGAGTTTTATTAGTTTGTAGCCTTTAAGAAATTAGTCCACTTCTTAGTTGTCAAATATATATACATATATATATGTGTGTGTGTGTGTGTGTGTGTGTGTGTGTGTGTGTGTATGTATAAGCATAAAGTTATTGTTCTTTATTATCCATCCTAACAATGGCTGCAGGATCTACATTGCTCCATTTTATCCCTGATATTGGTGATGTGTCTTCTCTCACTCTTCATCAATCTTCCTAGAGGTTTATTAATCTTATTAATTTCTTTGATATAAACATCTTTTTCTTTGCTTATTTCTGCTCTTATCTTTATTATTGCTTGCTTGGGGTTTTGTTTTGCTCTTCTTTACCTAACTTCTTGAGCTAGCAACTTAGATTTGTGATCGTTCCTCTCTTCTAATGTGAGCACTTAGTTCTATAAGTTTTCCTCTCAGCACTGCTCTAGCTACATCCCACAAATTTTGATAAGTTATACTTTCATTTCATTCAGTTCAATGTATTTTTAAATGTGGTACTGAGGATTGAACCCCAAAGGCATTCTATCTCTGAGCTATATCCTCAGCCCTTTTTAATTTGAAACAGGGTCTCTCTGTTACCATACACTGCTAGAAGCTGTGACCCTTCTGTCTTAGTTTACCAAGTACTGGAATTCCAGGCACTGAGACCAGATGCATCTAGTTCCATGTCGTTTTTACTTCACTGAAATTTCTTTGCCCTGGGCCACATTTTTCGCTCTATAAAGTACAAATATGTCCTGGCACGGTGGTACATGCTTGTAATCTCTGTACTTGGAAGACTGAGACGGGATCATAGGTTCATAGCCAACCTCAACAACTTAAGCCCTCCATGACTCAGTGAGACCGATTTCAAAATAAAAAATAAAAATAGGGCTGGAGGTGTAGCTCAGAGGTAGAATGCCTCTAGGTTCAATCCCCAATACCACACACACACACAAAATGCAAATATTACTGTTAATACAGGATTAGAGTGAAGATGAAATTCAAGCATACACTGATGCATTTCGCCACTTTCCCATGTAGTCAGAAAACTTTGTGTACCCTGAAATTTTTTTTTTTTGCAGTACTGGGGATTGAACCCAGGGACATTCTGCCACCGAGCTATATCCCCAGCCCTATTTTTTTTTATTCTTTATTTTGAAACAGGGTCTAAGTTGCAGAGGGCCTCACTAAGTAGCTGAGGCTGGCCGCGAACCTGGAACCTCCGGTCTCAACCTCCCAAGAGCATGCACCACCATGCCAGCCTTCCCTGAATTTTTTTGCGTACTGCTCCCCCTACCATTTTTGTGCACCTCAATATCTGATGAGCATGCTATTCATCTCCACAGTCAGGTCATGACTAAAAGGTTCAATCAAGCAGTGAGCCTCATGGCAGGCAGGAAATATCTCCCCCAGGTCGACATCTGTCCACTAATAAGCACCTGTTGAGCAAGACTGTGAAACAGTTACAAGTTCATTACTCCAGCTCATAGTTATCCATATTTCCCTTTAGGGGTATTAAGAGTTTTGCAGAAACCTTGGGGAAATTTGCATTCCTTGTCTCTGTATAATCCTTGGCTGACTTCTAGGATTGCCTCTTTTATTTCTGAGAGCTCACAAATTATGTTTGATGAGCCATCCTGGAATCTTTCCTACAAATGATACTAATAGCATAAATTTTAAATGTATGCCATTTGTCCCGTTTCCCATCTGCAAGATGGTGCTGGTCTATTTCCTTGCTTTCCCTTCATTGCTCCTCCGCAATTATCAACATGGCCTTGTTGATAATTTGAACTCATTTGCAAATGTGAGTTCTTTCAATCTGGGCCAAGAGAGCCCAAAGCATGTGAAGCAACTGGTTGACCTGTTATCTAGGACTTCGGTTGCAACCGGTACAAGGTGTCTTGTACAATCTTAGGCTGCACGAAGTAAGACTACAAGTCTTATCTGGTGATGACATGCCTAGTGATAAAGGCAGGTTTTTATAAAGCACTATGGTTTAAGTTATAGAAGGCAGCACCCATCAGGACTGGCTCTCCATAGCATAATGTGCCCTTTGTGTGTTCAAATAGGGTATCTTTACAATCCTTTGCAAATCTGCACGTTTGAAAATAGCATTGCTTTGGGGGGCTCTTTAACATTCTTTCTACTTTGGTAACCAGCACTCTTAGCTTTCCATTCCTGAGTTCTCTTTCACAAAGAAATGGATTTCATAATCACTTTGTAGGAGCTGCTATAGGCCCAAGGCCCACCGAAGACTCAGGCCAAGTGGTCATCATTATTATCATTACCAGCCTCAACTCCTGTGGGTTGGAATAGCTTCTCAGGACAATGATCCAATTCATGTCGCAGCAAGAAGTGGCCAGGGTCCTAGAGTTCAGGGGTCCCTATAAACCCCAATATGCGAGAAGTTTCCACCTAATATTTGGGGACTTCACTGGTCTTCTAGGTCAAGAGTAATAATATGCCAAATGTAGAAAGAGAAAATGATGCCTTATGACAACCCAAGAGACTGACTTTTCAAGTTTAGAACTTCACCCATGGGGGCGGCCAGCTTTTCACATGCGGGTCACTGGCAGTGAGGATGGGAAGGAACCACCCTCTAGGAAAAGCACCGTTGCTCAGTGCTCTGGCTTGGATCTGGAATATCTCCCAGGCTCACGTGTTGAAGGCTTGGTTGAGAAGTGGGGCTTCTGGAAGGTGCTTGGATCATGGTGCCTAAACTCATCAATGAATTAATCCATTGGTAGATTCATCATTTGATGACATGATTGGGAGGAGGTGGAAACTGTAGGGGATGGGGTCTTGTTGGAGAGAAGACAGGGCACTAGAGGCATATCCCAAAGGTTTATATCTTGTCCCCAGCCCCTTCCTTTCTCTCTGATTTCCAGTCGCCATCATGTAAGCAGCTTTGCTCCACCCTATGCTCCCGACCATGATGTCCTGTCTCCCTGCAGACCCAGAAACAACGGAGCCAGCTGAGCACAGACGGAAACCTCTGAAACTTTGAGCCAGACGAATCTTTCCCCCTTGAAGTTGTTTTTCTCAGGTATTTTGTAACAGCATTGCAAAGCTAACTGACAAACTCGGGCTTCCACTTCTACTTCCAAACCAAAAATAAAAACTGAATGGGAGACCCCAGAGGGGCAAGACAGCAAGGCCAGCGTTGCACAGCTTTGGGCCAAGAACCTGTAGTCTGCCTTTGGGGTCTGTCAAAGGTCACTGCTTTGGAGACTTTATTTTTGAGTCTCCATTGCTGACATTTCTTGCTCAGCACTGCAGATAATCTTCTATATGGAAAATCCCCACTTCCTGGCATCACAGATTTGGGTTGGCTAGCATGTTCCCAAATGGGTTTATCAATATCCAAGAGTTTCACATGCTGGATTTTAGCCAAAAAGTCACCAAACTTTATGATGCATCAGGTGAAATGTTTAGACCAGAGCGAGGTCTCTCTGACAGGTGGGATCAGTGGTAGCCAGACCAACCATACCTATGAAAACACCTGGTCTCCAAGCTACAGGGGAACCTGAGTGGGAACCTAGCAGCAAACTCTGGAAGCTGGCTGAAGACCCCTTGGGACCTACTGGCATTGCACAGGTGAAGCTAAGGGACCAGAGAAGAGACTCCTAAACCAAGGCAAGCAAACTATTCTAAAAACTCTACCAGTGGGGAAAAAAGAAAAACAAAAGAAGGGAAGTTCTTCCCTTCAACTCCCCCAAGATACAATCATGCATTGCATAATGACATTTCAGTCAATGACAGACCACACAGATGACCATGGTCTCGTAACATTTTAATGAAGCTAAAAAACCCCTATGGCCTAGTGACCTCATAGCCACCCCAACTTCATAGTGCAACGCCTTACTTCCATGTTTATGGTGATGCTGGCGTGAACACACCCATTACGCTGCCCATCACACAAAAGTGTGGCACGATGATATGCAGGACGTGATACTTGATAATAAACAACCACGTCACTTGTTTATGTATTTACTATACTATACTCCGTCACTGTTATTTTTGAGTGTACTCCTTTTATGCATAGAAACTAAAGTTCTGTAAGACAGTTTGCCATCCGATGCCGACAGCAGCCTCATACATCTTACGTTGACCACGTTCGATGGCATCAAGAGGCCATGTTGAGTGGCTGTCCTGTGCCATCTAGGTCTGTGTAGGCTGCACTCTGGGATGGACACGCAACAGCGAAGACTCATGCATTTCTCAAAATGTGTCCCCCTTGCTAACTGTTGCATGACTGTATACAGATCTATAGTTGTGGCAATGTAGCTGGGACCTAGTGTGGCCCCGAGGTGAGGTAGACAGAAAATGCTACCCCTCTGATGGGCTGTAACCATTCTTTTCAAAATATCCTGTGCATATGAATCACCCTGGCGGGCCTGAGTTCTAGCATTTGGAACAGGCTCCCAGGTGACACTGATGCTGCTACTCCTC
Source organism: Glis glis (assembly GCA_004027185.1). Taxonomy (NCBI): domain Eukaryota; kingdom Metazoa; phylum Chordata; class Mammalia; order Rodentia; family Gliridae; genus Glis; species Glis glis. The sequence continues at coordinate 30,520 of PVJS01008496.1, forward strand.
ACACTACACTGTGAAGGGCAAGGCAGTAGTTGGAGTTTTATGGTGAAGCCTCGAATATGGGCCTTCCTCACTCTTCTGTGCCAGATTCTGAGCTGGGAGTGGGGTATGGGAGCTTGAGGCAATAATTGGCAATGGGAGAGGGCAGTTAAGGAGGGGTGGGTAGCAGGCCGAAGAGTTTGGGGAGCTGGCTCTGCAGAGTGAGCCAAGATCCATGTGGGCCAAGCAGCTGGCAGGAAGTTGGCTGCCTTTTTCTTTACAGCAACTTTTCCTGCAGCTGAGGCCTGACTTCTGCCACTCCTAGGTGATTGTAGAGCAAGCGCCACAAAGATGAACAGGGCCGGAAGTAATCCAGGTGCTCCCCTCCCCCTGCAGAGCCACCAGCACCTCCAACTGCAAGTCCATTAGGTATCATTTACCGAAGGAGCACACGGTTCTCTCTGGAAGGAATAATGCAGCTGAAGGCTCCTCTGAGCAAAAACCAGCCCACATGTGACCTTAGGTCATCAGCAGGCGTTTGTGGTTTGGTCTTCGGGGAGTCAGCAGCTGCTTTATCCCTCGGCGTGGGGATGCTGCGATCAAATCTGACTTCTGAAGACCACCATTATGTCTCTGCCCCAGTGTCCTCTCTACCAATCTACCCAGTTATAAGCTGGGGATGCTGTGGCCAAGGTGCAGACACAAGTTCAAGTTCAGGCACTGTCCTGGTTAGATAGAGTGTGCCCTGAAGAGCTCACATATTAAGCTCAGGGTTGACATGTAATGGCTGTATCTGAGTGGTGGCCCTGGCCAGTAGGGTGTGCCTGGAGAAGGTGGGTCCCTGGGGGTGTGGCTTGGGGATTATATATGGTTCCTCCTCCCCTTGCTCGTTGTCTTGCTTCCGGCCTCTATGATGTGAGAGCGAAGGCTTGTGCTCTCCCTCTCTCTACTTCCCACCGCCATGCCCTGAGATCTGTGGTCCCCGGCCTCACATGAACTGAACTATGAGCAAATAAATCTTCCTTCCTCTAAGGTAGTGGTCAGTCTTTAGATGATAGCAGTGAGAATGCTAATACAGGGACCCAAGGTCACGTCCCCAAGAACCAGGCCCTGCCTTATCCCCTGCCCTCCCCTGTCCCCCACAGTCTCAGGGTCACTAGGGACCTTGACAACCATAAGATTTTTCCTGGCTCAGCTCAAAACAGCCAACCTGCGTTCTTTTCCTTCTCCCTTGCTCCTGATGACACTCTTGAGAGTCAGAGAATCATAGAGGCTCATTTGACACAAGCCCCTTACAGACACCATCCCAAGTGTGGCTATGTTTAGCAAGATGATATCTTTTTAATGCTTCCTGTGACTTGCTATGAAAATGGTAGCTTCCCTCATTCCACAGCTATCGACTTATTGCTATTTTTCTTGAGGGATGGCACATGTAGATCCACGTGCCAGTCCCTCCCTCGTCACTACTATGTTCTGCTCAGAGGTCAGGAACAAAGCACATGTGTTATGATTATAGAATGTCCCCTGAAAGAGCTCAAGTGCTGATGTTCAGAGTTGATACAATTTAATTATGAGGGCTCTAATTTCATCAGTAGATAGATCCATGTTAATGGATTTGCTGGGCAGTAACATAGGCAGCTGGGGTGTAGCTTAGGGACTGTGCTTATGTCCTTGAATCCCCTTGCTTGTTCTGTCTTTCTCTTTCTCTCTTGCTTCTGGCCTCCGTGATATGAGCAGAGCACTTTCTCTCCCTCTCTCTCTGCCTCCCATTCCCTGAGCTCCGTCAATGTAACGCAGCCTTATATGGGCTGAATCCCCTGAAATCTCCAGAACTGTGAGCAAATAAATATTCCTTCCTCTAAGTTATGGTGGTCAGGTGTTTTGGATTATAACATCAAGAATGATGGTTGAACATCATGATTCCATGGCTCCCCCAGATCCTTCAGGCCCTTTGACTGGTGCTTTCTGTCCCCTGCCATCTGGCCAAACCATGCTTGCAAGCTACAAGCATGTACTCTGAGTCCTTGAATAGATAATCATGGGAAAGGCCCTTTCCCAGAATGTGCTAGGAACCAGGCTGGTGGCAAGGTCCCTGGGACCTAAGCACATGGTCCTTAAGTATTTGGCTTTGAATTTTCCATAGGTAGTGGGTAGTAGGTGGATAAGGATTCTCAGAATGAAACCAGGTACTAGGGAGAATGGGTATAGAGATATTTGCATCATGTTACATGCCAGTCACCTTTCATGGAACTTACAAAACCCAACGTGTAAGCAGAGGGTATCTTTCCAAGTAAAGGTAAATGAGTCTGGTTACCAGGAAAGGGCTCAGCTGGGACCCAGGTCCTGTTCATGTGTGGAAATGGCATCATGCATCAGCCTAAGGCTCTAGCCTGAGTCTCCTCTTGGTCACTTGGGAAGTGCTGTATCTCCCCACCTGCAACGTGATGCTAAAATGACTCTGGACATCCCTTCCAGCTCCGAGAACCATGAGAAAAGGCACTCGGTCGCAGCTGCCAGAAGCTCTGGCAATCTAATGAGAAAATTGGATCTCATCTAATTCCTGGCAGAGCCTGTAATGCAAGAAAGTTCTGCGGGGATTTCAGAATCTGCTTTCTTGGCCAAACTCAACTTCCCTCCTGTCTCCTCGCACACCATCCTGGATGACTTTGTTTCGGGCCAGGCGATCCACCCGATAATTAAACACTCAGAGTTCCTAGGGTAGAGACAAACACCAGCCCAGCTTTTGTAACCTTCCTCATTACAGTAATGACACTCTGGGGCAGAGAGAGCCTACGCGCAGCTGGATTTTCCATCATAGTGATAAAGTCCAGCCAATAGCTGCGGGCCCGCTGCTTGGGGCCCAGGTGGGACCACACCTGCCTGCTTGGTGATGAGCTTTTAATGGCTTTCTGTTTGTGCTCCTCTCCCTCTGAGCTGGATCTCAAGCCTGGCCTGGGCAGATTGGGGAAAGCTGCTATTGAGGTCCTCTTTCAAGGACAGGGACTCTGGGTTGTCCAGACAACTGCAACAAGTGTTCGAAAGAGAAGACTCCAGAGGCAAGCATCGTAACTTCCCTGCAGCCCCTGTGAACGTCAAATAACAAGGAATCCCTATGGATGGCAGGAAAGCCATTGAAATAGGGCCAAAAAATACAAAGTGTCTTTGATGCTCAATGATAGTGGCCAAGGCAAATCCAATTCAAAATTCCTCATCAGGAAGGGACAGAAGGAAATTCTGCTTATATTCCTGCAGGAGAAGGGGAGGAGAAAGAGGAAGAACAGGCAACACCAAGGGGGCTAGATACTCAGAATCCTCCAGGGTCACACGTCTTTTTAGCTCAGCCGAGACGTCGTGAGGTTCACGGTAGGTTGATTGATGAGAAAAATCCTGCAATCCTCAGCAGCAAAAATTTGAAAATAGATAAATGCGTAGTTAAAAGGAAACGAGGTCTGCATGTTTTGTACGTCCCTGGAATTTGGGTAAGAAAGCCGCATCTAGCAATGCTCAATGCGCCCACTTTGATACGGGGGCCAACTGCGGAGGAAATCGGACTCAGGAATGACGCCACCCCCGCCATGGGAAACCTGAGAGTCCTGAACACAGCTACCTCCTCGGTTGCCCTGTAGGCGGGAGGGAGGGCCTCCCAGAGGCCGTGGGAGCTGGCTGGGAACTGAGGCTCAGGAGCAGCAAGGGCCCTGTCAGAGCCTCCTGTACCAGACCTGGACCCAGACCCAGGGCACGAGGTGCTCCCTGGGGGAAGACACCCCCTCTTCTGTTTCCCCAGAAAGGCTAAAACCTATGTGAACCCCGCCGCCCTAATTCCAGCTAGGACAAAAGCCCGCTCATTCTCCCCCTAAGATTTCTAAACAGTTATGACATTTCCTGAAAATCTCTCTCCATTGTACCTTCCTTATAAGGCTGGTCCCTCTGTCGCCTGCACTGTGCCTCTGAGGTGGAGCACTCAGGCCAGACACTCCAGGCAAGAGCGGCTGTGCTGATCTGCTGGCCAGCTACCTGCCTGCCCGCATCTGCCCAGGGTCCCCTCTGCGACTCTTAACATGAATCACAGATGTGCATTTCCACGCTTCTCACATGTGGCTTATGGCTTGCCTTCCTTCCTGTTCTGGGACTAAGACAATTCCCTTCCATTGCAACTGTGTCCACTCCAGTTATGAGAACATTTCCCCCCACACAGCTCTCTCCTCTTCCCTCTGCTCAGACACACATCCCCGTGCCCGTGAGCCGCGCGTCAGGGATCAGATCCCTTTGTGTACTGAACCGCATGCCAGGCGAGCACGTCCTCAGGCCCGTGGTCATTGGGACATCCTTCCCTGATGTCCCCTGTTCTCAGTTCATCTTTGCACAGTGCTATGACCTCTCTGAAGGCATCCAGAGTGACTGAATCCAATTTTTATGGGTATCTGAGTGGAGGGTACCCAGCACCCCATGTGATGTCCCCAGGGCTGTAGATGTCCTGGTTACATCAGGGCACCTGTTGGTGGTTCACCACCCTCCCTCCTGGCAGGCAATTACGTCCTCAGCTCTGCTCATGCTTCTACGCTCCTCCCCCTCATGCCAGCAACGACTCTGCTTTCCAGACACGGGACAGCTCCAGGGGACCCTGGGACATTTCTGTGGGTCTAGGAACCCAGGTGCACACCACCATGATTGTGACCAGTCCACCTAAGATGTTGTGAGTGTCTGCAGGTAGGCACATAAGGACTGGATGGCCAAACCTAGCTCCTAGCAGTGTACCTCAAAGCCACGGCCCTGTATCTCTCTTCTCAGTACCCTCATGTACTCAGTACCTTGACCCTCTGTAGGAGGTGGAATTCTGGGGGGCACTACCTGTCCCTCTCCCTCTGCTCCTCCCCCTCCCATCACTAGACTTCTGCAGGTCCCATTCTTCTCCATCACTTTCTCCAATGTCACTGTATGTCTGTGCTGTGCTCTCATGGAGGTCTCTGGGGAGGATCAGATTGAGCCTACCTGTAGTGCACCTAGCTACAAAGCACACAGAAGTCAGGGTGACAGACAGAGGTGAGCAGGGCCAGGGGGGCAGGATGGATTTCAGCAGCACTGTGGCTCAACTCAGAGGGAGTCTAGGGAGGACAGGGGTGTGGGAGCAAGAGTTGGAAGCAAGAAGGTGACTGTTGTCATAAAGAACAATGATGAAACCCCAGTGATTTCGGTCTGCTGTGGTTCTCATCTGGGATGCAGGGGAGCCATCGGGAGAGCCCTCCTAACCCTTCCCCAGGGCCAGTGGTTTAAAGGATGTAGCTGGACACTGGCATTGCTGAATATCCCAGGCGTCCCATTCCTGCAGTTCCACTCACGTATCATCTAAGCCAATTCCCAAGGTTCCAAGATGAGCACTTTATTCAGAGGCCACAGGTCAAGCCTGCCAATCAGAAGGGAGGTAAATTCTAGAATGGAAAGAGAATAGTTCTTTGACCTGAGAAAGGGCATAGGGCTGCCAGGAAATGCCCCAGGGAGAAGAGGCAGGAGAGCCTCCACCCCGAGCATGGGCAACAAGAGGCTGATCTCTGCATGGCATCTGAGCCACTGGAGGACCTCCCACAGTTCCGCTGGGTTGGAGAGGCTTGGCCTGGCTCTGAAGGCAGCATTTCTCTAGCCCTGATTAGGCTCAGGCTTATCTCACAAAGCCTCCTAAATTCAACACAGCAGTGCTTATTTTCTGCAGGGGAAAAGACTTTTGTTTCTACATATAAAGATACAGTACATCCTTTTTTCACCCCCCCCCCCGAATGGGTACGCATTAAGTGGAGTCCCCCTTTTCCTGTCCCCTATCTTGAGGTCCCTGTCTTTAGATATCTCCCAGGAGCTTGCTGCCTTATCTGACTGAGAAGCATGTGGCATGCGCAGTGTAGGGTGTCCCTGAGCCTCAGATGTCCAGTGTCGACTCAGTTCTGTGCTTTCCTGGCCTCTAACTATACCAGGACAAGCTCTTACCAAGCATATGCCTCTGTGATGGTTTGCATCTAAAATGTTCCTCAAAAAGCTCACGTGTTGGCGGCATGGTCCATAGTGCAGCAAGGTCAGAGATGGGGCTTTGAGGCAATGATTGGACCATGAGGCCTCTTACCTCATCAGTGGGTTAATGCATCGATAGCTAGATGGACTACCGGGATGCAGGACCTAGTCAGAGGAAGCAGGTCACTGGAGATGTGCCCTGTAAGAGTTTAGCTTCTCTCTCTCCCTGCTTCCTGGCTGCCATGAGAGGAGCAGCTTCCCTCCACCATGCCCTTCCACCATGATGTTCTGCCTCACCACAGGCCAGAGCGATGGAGTTGGCTCACATTGGACAGAGACCTCTGAAACCGTAAGCCAAGATAAACCTTTCCTCTTCCAAGTTGTTCTTGTTAGGTATTTTTGTCACAGTGATGAAAAGCTGATTAACTTAGCCGCTTGTGAACCTAACTGCCCTGTCAAACACGACTTCCCTCAAAACAGCAGGTCTTCCCACCAACGTTCAGAGAGCCATTTGCTCTCTTTCTTTTACACTATAACTTCCAAATCAGAAAATATATTCTATCTCTAAATGAGTATAGAACATATTCTATTATATACATCTCAAATCACAGAATATTCATATATCCATATTCTAAAATCCCAATCAGTGTATTACACCCAGTTGTTTTAAGATTGTACTACAATCCTACAAGGACTCCTTCCTTGACCCGGGCAGCTATCGCTTGATTTCCTTTTGCTTTTTCTTTGGTCACTTAGCATAAACCTGAGCTTCTACCCCTCATGGGGGGACAGTTTTTCCCAAGATCAATCAGGGTTCACACTCAAAAGTACAGCCTGTCTGAGAGAAATGAATGCTTGCTTCTCGCTTTCTCTCTAACACCAAATACTGACCAGCATCTTGGACTGTGTCCTCTACCTGGTTGGTTTCTTGGGGCGAAAAAGCCTGGGGCGTGTTGGTCCAGTGGGCTGTTCCTCTCAAGGAACTGCCCGATTTGCTCAATGCTATCCTAGCAGACAACACTTGGTGAGAGAGCCCTCTGAAGAGGCCCATCCCAGCCATCTTCCCATAGCCTGGTACCATCACCAACTGTCCAATGGTGGCAACAGGATGACAGGAGGCAAAGGGAGCCACAAGCTACGACACACTCATTGGAAGGTGGGTTTCTCCAGCAACCACTACAAGACGGGAACAGAGCTGCCGTCCTCAAATAGACACTGCCAACGTTTCCATTTACCAGGGGAACTTAAAGGCTGCCCACCAGGACAGTCTTTGATAGCTAAGCAGACAACCCAGGGCATGGATGCTCATCCCAAATCTCAGAGCTGTTGCCAGCCTGGCTGCTGCTCAGAGCTAACTTGTCCTCCTGGCAGCAATGCAAGAGCGAGGGCAGCACCTCCCCAGGCTCCCGCCTCGGACCTGTGCCAGGACTTGCGACCTGTGCTCCATGGCAGGCCTGCGGGCTTCTCCAGCCTGCACCTCTCTCGGAGTGCCAGAGAGCTGCCAATCTCTTCCATGTACTTGAGTCCCTTTCGATAACACATCCGCTCCTAGATGTCTAAGCAGCTAACCATAGCACTTAATTCCCTTAAACAGAGCTTGGCTTTTAGATATCCAACAAGCTCACTTCTTCATTAACTACCTCCTATCATTTGGATATTTTTTAATGGGCCTATTTTGCACATCTAGTATCATATACATGACTTGAAATCATGCTAAATACAGACTTTAAGTTAAATAAAGAAAAAAATCAATGCTAGTTTCCTATCCTATAAAGTAAAAGCTAATGCCTACCTCACAGAACCAATTTAATAGCATAATGGACACTCAACACCTAACACATTAGTCACCTTCCATGTAGTAGGTGCTTATTAAATGAGATTTGATTTAACTTAAACATCACTGGTATGTTATTAATTCATGTCCAAAGCAGCATATTGACATCACCGTGGCTAGAATGTTTCATTGAATTTATAATTCAGGATCTGTGTGATTGCAAACTGGGTTGGAGCCAGTTCCCAGCCCCAGATCATTTATGTTTCAACTATTTAAAATAAAACTATGCATACAAGGAGACAATAGACAGAGGAGAGGGAAGAAAGAAAGCACAATTCCAGGATGCAGATGAGCTCACCGCCAAGAACGAGGCTTCAATTTAGTTTAGTGTTTTCTCACAGCCAAAGAAGAAACCAAATCACGCTAACTTATGTGACTCATTGTTTACTAAGTGGAACGTGGAGCTCGCAGGGAAAATGAATTTTCCTCCTGGCATTCAGAGCTGAGGACAGATCCTGATAGGAGGCACACCAGGTAATTAGCAGCAGAGCCTCCCCTCTGTGTGCTCAAATGCAAAGGTATACCCCGCCCATCAGAAGGGATGCTTCCCTTCATCAGTATCGAGGGGAAGGGACCAGTGGGCGAGCCACCCGGGCCTTTCTTTATGTATGTTCAGAAAGGTGGATGTTGCAGTTCAAGTAACTATAGCTCAGACGATCTTATTTAAATTACCCCACTCTATCCCAAATACGGATCAGCTTTCACGTGTCAGATCTGTGAAGCAGCTTGCCCTTGGATTTGCTGAGAGTACAGGTCTTGGCCTTTTCAAGCAGTGCACAAGGGCCGCGTGCTGCCCTGAGCCGGGTGACCACAGGGGCTGGCAGACGGGGAGGATGTGGCTTCATCCTCGGGGCTCTGCTTCCCAACACTTGCGACTAATCAGAGACACCAGACTTCCCTGGGAAAAGCCCTAATCACCCCAGTAGGGGGAGGGCCAACTGCTGGCTGGATTTATTGGCTTTGATTAACAATATGGTGTTTGTTTTTGTAGGTAATTAGGGTTCAATAGCAAGCTGTAAAGGGCCTCTAAGAAATTCTAAACAGAGTATAGCTAAAGGGTACTAAAGTAGAACTGAATCTAACCATTCATCTTTGCAGACCTCCTGTGCTGCTGAGCCGGTGTTTGATCCAGCACAACCCAAGGAGCCATCAAGGAGAAAATGGTGTTCTGTGTCCTTAATGTCCCAGGAGAAAAGACCTCCATACAGTGCGTGTGCCCACGCGCATGTGCAAACACATGTGTACTCCAGCATGGACCATGGTGCTGAGGCTGCCCTGGGATATTGCAGTTCAAGTAACTATAGCTCAGAGGATCTTATTTAAATCCACTCTTCAAAGACCCATAGCAACCTGGAGGCTGGCAAATGTTTAGACAGCTCTACATTCTTATAACCATTAGGTGACAGATTCCTAGGCACTGTGACAAGCTGGTTGGGTCCTTTGATAGTTGGAAGGTGCCTGCCAAAGTCATTTTAATTTATGCTTATGTCACTCTTGGGTATCAATTTTTAACAACTCAGAGATGTTCATAGAAATGGGATGGCATAGCTGGGCGTGGTGGCGCACGCTTATAATCCCAGTACTTTGGGAGGCAGAGACCGGAGGATCCGGGTTCGCGGCCAGCCTCAGCTTGCACGCATGCGCGCTCTCTCTCTCTCTCTCTCTCTCTCTCTGTCTCTCTCTCTCCCTGTCTCTCTCTCTCTACCTAGTGAGGCCCTCCGCAACTTCGTGAGACCCGGTTTCAAAATAAAGTATAAAAAAAAAAAATAGGGCCGGGGGTGTAGAGCGGAGGTAGAACGTCCCTGGGTTCAATCCCCGGTACTGCAAAAAAAAAAAAAAAAAGAAATGGGATGGCATTTAATAGAAATGAGATGAGCAAAGTGTTGTCAGCAATATTTTAAAAATAGTGTCAATATGAAATCATGGTGTACTTAGAGACAACTGCTCATCCTGCTTTGCCGGATACTGGGCCAATACCGTGCTCCTCATCTGATGCACAGGAAAGTCACACGGTATTATTTTTACTCTCTGCACCCACATCACGATCTCCAACAAGTCCAAAAAAAGCCAACTATGGGACCCCTCCACAGAAGGGAAAATATTAAAATAGGACCAGATAAATGAAACAAAACAAAAAGTAAAGCCACAGATATGACTAATGCCAGGGGAACACAGTTGTTTTTATACCCCTTTGTATACATTGGCTTTACTCTTTGGCCAAAGCTAGCCTTCACAGGCATCTTCCTGGGTAGTTCATTAGAAAACCTTTATAGTTCTTTCCCCCCAAGAACTAGATTTCCATTTAATTATGTTCCATACAATCCAATATAAATTTTCCCACTGTTCTGCAGGCTCTGGCCTCCTCGATTTGATTTTTTTTTAATTCTTACACAGTCATATCACAGTTTTGCTTTCAGAGAAACATAAAACAGACATGTGCTCCAGGACAAAAGGGGAAATTTCAGGCCACAGTTGTGGAGTCAGTTGGCTTTCTGCCCCCTGAGATTTCCTGCAGGTGATTGCGACCTTGGGCCAGTCACTCAACCCCTCTGACCCTCTGTTTCCTCCTCTGAAAAAAAAGAGACCATCACCCCAGATTCCCCCTAAGGCATCTTTGAACTCTAGGGTTTTTTTTTTTCTTTTTGGTTGTAATGTTCTTTCATCCTAAAGGGAAGAACTCCCATGTGCAAAGGCAGATGCTGTTAATTCTTTCAAACTAAGACACTGAATTCTACATTTGGAACGTCAGACTTCCTTTGAAACTGGCTGAAAAGAAAATCGAAAAGTTAATAGTCTAAAGATAAATCCCATGATTTGAAGGATGTACTTAGAGTGCATTAAAGATTATGCTGACACAGGCAAAGAAGGACAACTAAATAAGAAACCCAGAAAAATACTGCCCTGGTTGTAAGAAAAAACATGAACCTCAAATTAACATTTCAACACTCAGAGTCTCTCTGTATAATCTCATGGGTTCCCTGCAGGGCTGGGACTCAACCCACTGGCGGAGGCCCTTCATTGCAGAAGCAGCAAAGCACAGAGCAGCACTGTTCCAGAACCTCCGAATTCAAATGCAAAATGTGTTTCAGAACGGAATTTAAAGAAAGCAGAACAACAGAGTCTGGTACTTACTTGTGGCCCAGCTCATGAGCGATGGTAAAGGCCAAATTGAGACCATTGTCTTCGGCAAGCACACATTTCCTCTTAGCACTGCACACACCTCCTAAGTAAGCAATTCCTGCAGCAGAGACACAAAACATATCCTCTTCAGAACATGGGAGGCCCTGACCTCCTGGGCCAGTCTGCATGGTCAGTATCACGCACGATGGACATCGAGAGATGGGCGAGTGGGGACACTGCAGCCCACGGGGCTGGACCTGCCATTCGGGAGCTCATCTGGGGTTGGCCCAAGGATGATGCGTTGGTATCCACCCGATAATAATAACAGTAACCACAAACATCTCTCAAGCATTGAGCTATCTGACAGGTGGGATGCTGAGTGTTTTACATATATCATCTACTTTAATTCTCATTATTCAGGATGCAGGGAACAGAGGCAAAGCAAGGTTCAGAGAGAAAAGGGAACTTTCCTGAGGTCACCTGGACCACTTTCCGGGTCACCTAAGCCAGCTTCTTCAGCGCCCAGGCCTGGCAGCAGCAAAGCAAGGGGCCCAGTGTGCAAGGTTTAAGGAGGTTCTCCCGCTTAAAAGTGGACTCTGTACTTGTATGCCCCTGTGAAGGAGAACCTCCTAACTTGTGCATCCTGGGCACCTGGGGCCTCGCTCTACCTAGTCCTGGTCTTGTGAGGGTCTATCCTCTCAGGGGGAGCCTGGATCCAGACTGGGCCTCATGGAGAGTGGGCCAAGGAAGGCCACACAGCAAGTTCCCAAACAATGCTTCTGTCCTGCAAGGAGAGAGCAGGACAGTGAGCCAGAGGGAGCGGCGGGAACACGGGGAGAGCGATGGCTTCAAAGGGGGCTGGACACAAGCCCCGCGGACCCACTTCCTCATCTCTGCTTACACTCGAGGGCCTCACCTGCAGATGGGCAAACCGGCTGTACACACCGGAGGCGCACGCGCAGCACGGGCAGCGTACAGCAGGCGGCTGTGTGCAGAGGCCAGGAGGTGCTGGCGGAGGGGTGGAGTTTTCTAGGGGAGGAAAGCCCCCCTGGCACATGGAGCCATCTAAGGCATGCTGGGCGCTCAGCCGCGGGGCTGGGGAGGGCCAGGCCCACTGGTCACATTGCGCAGGCTGGCTCTGCAGGGCTCCCACGGCCCACGACAGCGCTCTGCTCTTCCTGCACCCAGGACAGGCATTGCTCATCACTCAGGTACCCCGGGCTCATCTCAGCGGGGCCCTAGGGAACCTGCCATCGGCCCTCCTTTGCCGGTGGTGTCTACCCTCTGTGAGTTGCCCCTCATAACTCCTGTGAGACACACACCAGGTGGTGGATGGGGCAGCTAGAGGAGGAGGCAGGTGCCCCCGCTCCCTGACAGGTCACACCAGGTGTGGGGCACGCTGCCCACGGGTGGCTGGAGCTGGGCGCATGGCAGCTAAACCGGGGCAGATTCTGCCTGCCAGCACCATGCTGTGGGGTGGGCGGTGGCCACCAGAGCAAGCACACCTGTTCCCCATCACGGACACTGTCTAAGCCACATGCTGCCCCCATCTGACAGCTCCTCCGGCTAACTTTCAGGAGGTGTCTCAGGAGGAAAGGAATTGGCAGAAGGTCAGGGAGAAGAGCACGGGGAAGAACTTTATTAAAAATGATCAGCTAGGGGGTGCTGGAGATGTGGCTCAGTGGTAGAGTGCTTGCCTAGCGAGTACAAGGTCCTGGGTTCAATCCCTAGCACTGCCAAAACAAAACAAAACAAAATCCTCCCTCCCTGCTCCCAAAGAGTTGAACCAACATTGTCTTTCTTGACATCAAAACCAGAGCGTGAAGCCAGCTCCTGGGGCCGCTTCCCTGTGACTGCCGTTTGCTACTGATGATCATTCGTACCTTCCTTCAGGGGAGTGCTGGGGGAGGATGCCATCTGAGTGGCTTCCATTAAAAAATAAAAATATGCCGGGCGTGGTGGCGCACACCTGTAATCCCAGTACTTGGGAAGCTGAGACAGGTGGATTGCAAGTTCAAGGCCAGCCTCAGCAAGTAAGTGAGAACTTCAGCAACTTAGTGAGACCCTGTTTCAAAATGAAAACTTAAAAAGGGCTGGGGGTGTGGCTCAGAGGTAGAATGCCCCTGGGTTCAGTTCCCAGTACCAGGAAATAAATTAAATAGAAATCAAGCTGGTGCAGGACTCTGTCACAAGAAGGGCACTCCTCCTTTGGGTCCCCTCCGTGAGGCACAGAGGAAGCTCATATGGCTGCCTCTGCGGAGACGTAGTTCTGGGACTGCCTATGAGCAGGTGACACTGCTTATGTTCTGCACACTGAGCCCGGTACCACACCACATGTCTATTTTTTTCCCTTAGGCACTAGAAAAGGAACCCAGCAGCACTTTACTATTGAGCTACATCCCCAGTCCTTTTTATTTTTATTTTGAGACAGGGTCTTACTAAGTTTAGCCCAAGCTGGCCTCGAACTTGTGATCCTCCTGCCTCAGCCTCCCGAAGCAGCTGGAATTACAGGCATGCACCACCACACCCAGCTCCACACACATGTCTATTTTTAATTGGAAACATGCAACATGCTTGGCCAAGGTTGAAGACTTGCAAGAAAAAAAAAAAGAAAGGAAGAAAAAGAAAAGCAAAAAATTAAATGTTATTTGGACTCAAGATGATTTTCCTGTATGTGGACATCATAACCCAGCAATGGAGACTATTGGAAGCAGCAGCAGGACAACCTGAAAGGATGCTCTCTGGCTTCTCCACGCCTTCAACGCCATTCTTCTGGCTTTGCTTACAAATGCTTTGTGGCACCGGGTGTGGTGGCGCACGCTTGTAATCCCAGTACTTTGGGAGGCGGAGACCGGAGGATCCGGTTTGCAGCCAGCCTCAGCTCTCTCTCTCTCCCTGTCTCTCTCTCTCTCTCTCTCTCTCTCTCTCTCTCTACTTAGGCCCTCCGCAACTTCATGAGACCCGGTTTCAAAATAAAGTATAAAAAAATAGGGCCGGGGGCGTAATGCGGAGGTAGAACACCCCTGGGTTCAATCCCTGGTACCGAAAAAAAAAAAAAAAGTTTTGTGTCTTGCTGCTGAAAAGTCCACTGGCCAGTAGATGCAATGCTACATAGCCCTGATGGTATGCACACGCAGCGTGCGCACACACAAGCTCAGACACACTCCCACAGTGCCTGCCCAGCCCAGGCTGCAGCTTCTCTGGGTCAATGAATCAATCAGAAACAATCAGATGTGCAGGCCCGGGAGAAGTCACCCTGCGAGGGCGGAAGGGAGATGCAATAAGGTCAGATGTGCTGAGCTTGCTGTCCCGAGAGCGCTCCCCATGGGTCTGCTGCTGAACCAGCAACCTTAAATGCCACACAAACACTTCCCCCGGTGTAGGCTGCTCTCTGCACCCGGAGTGGACAGGCCTGACTCTCCACTTTAATTAGGTAGCACGCCACATTTGTGAAACAGCGAGCAAAGCACTGTCCAATAACTGCATTTTAATTTTTTCCAAGGTGCAGATGATTTTTTCTTTTAAAACTAGAAAACAAAGGATCGGTTTATTTACAAGAATTATTCTTACACAAAGGTAGACTAAGGGCTACTGCTCTTAATGATTGATTCTGATCGTGTCCAGCCTGGTCATAAAACAGAGCATAGGAAATGATGTAATGACACTGTTGGTGGGACTGCAAATTAGTGCAACCTGTTTGGAAAACAGTGTGGAGGATCCTCAGAAGAATGAGAATGAACCTACCTTATGACCCAGCGATAACACTCCTGGGTCTCTCTAAGAATTGAAACCAGACTACCACAGTAATGCACACATATCTATGTTTACAGCTGCATAACTCATAATAGCCAAATTATGGAATCAGCGGAGATATCCATCAACAGATGAATAGATTACAAAATTATGGGATATATACACAATGGAATTCTACTCAGCCATAAAGAAGAACAAAATTATGTCATTTGCAGGGAAATGGACAGAACTGGAGAATATTATGCCAAGTGAGATTAGTCAGTCACAGAAAGTAAAAAGTCAGGTGTTTTCCCTTATATGTGGAAGCTAGGGAGAAATTGGGACACAGGAGGGACTGCAGACAAAGGAGAAACCTTAGTGGAGTGAAGGAGGGGAACTGAGGGAGACGGGAGGGGGGAGGAAGACTCGAAGAGGGAAACACCTCAATGGTCATGATGTACATACACAAACTTATCAGAGCCAATCACTGTGCTGAGTGCGGGAAGGTGGGGAGGGAGAGGGAGTGGCGTGGGAACTGGAGGAGGGCTTAATGAGTGCTGTGTGCACGTATGCCTCTATCACCCTGAACTGCATCAAGATGTATAATTACAATGCAGCAATAAAAAAAAGATGATGTAAAAGAAATCAGCCCCTGATAACTGAGCCCAAGAGTTGTATTGGTTTATGAGCCACAGTATGGAGATGCTTAGAATGTACAAAACAAAGTCTGGAGAAAATCCCAGTTTGTCATAAAAGTGAGGGGACATAAATGGTAACTAAACCATGGAGCATCTCAAAAAACAAAGCCCATCAGTATTTGATGTTTCATGGAAAGAAACAGCAGCCTAGAGAGGAGGGCCCTGGAAACCGGAGGTCCACGACTGCCACAGTTCACCTTAGTGTCCCTCAAAGGCCCATGTGTTAAAGGCTTGGTCTCCAGAGTGGGGTGACTGGAAGGTGGTGGAGCCTTTGGGAGGTGGGACCTAGTGGGAGGTCTTTAGGTTTCGGGGGGCCTGCCCTCAAAGGGGATCATGGGTCCTGGTCCTTTCTTCTTTCTCTCTTTCCTACTCACCACCAGTGCCATCTGGCACTGGTACCAGAGATCTAAAAGCAGCGGGTCCGCCTGACTGTGGACTGGACCCTCTAAGACCATGAACCAAAATAATCCTTTTTTCTCTGTAAGCTGATTGTCTCAAGTGTTTGTTATAGTGATGTAAAGCTGACTAATACCTACCCCTACCACCTCGGGCTGCAGAAAACACCCAGCTGGAAAAAAACCATCACATCCCGTAGTGGTGGTTGTCAAGAAATGAGGAAAAACTAGTTCTGTCTGCATTGATTTATTGAAAATGAGGCCTGCTGCCCAAGGTCTGCTAGTTCCAGGCTGATGCTGCAGAACCCACGTAACAGCAACCCCCTTCCAGTGAGGGTTTCTTACATCCTTCAGTGCTGTTCTCATT
The DNA here is from genome assembly GCA_004027185.1 of Glis glis. Lineage (NCBI taxonomy): Eukaryota > Metazoa > Chordata > Mammalia > Rodentia > Gliridae > Glis > Glis glis. The sequence continues at coordinate 46,636 of PVJS01008496.1, forward strand.
GGTTTTCGGCTTCCATGATTTTAAGTTCTCCACCAAAGAAACCATAGTAGAACTAATTTTAAAAAGATTTAAAAGTACCAATTCCACATGTTTGCATAGCTCCTTGGAACAAAGGACAAGCAGAAAATCAAGTGGCATTTATTTATTTATTTATTTATTTATTTTTGCGGTACTAGGGATTGAACCCAGGGGTATTCTACCTCCGAGCTACACCCCCAGCCCTATTTTTTATTCTTTGTTTTGAAACAGAGTCTCACTAAGTTGCGGAGGGCCTCACTAAGTAGCTGAGGCTGGCTGCGAACCTGCGATCCTCCTGTCAGCCTCCCAAGTGCTGGGATTACAAGCGTGCGCCACCACGCCCGGCTGTGGCATTTATTAGCTGTGCTTCTCCATGGACAAGACTATGGTCTCTCTTTTATTGAGTAGGTATTACTGGGCCTATTTTACAGATGGGAAAACAGAAGCTCGGTAGCCAGTTATATGGTTAATCAGCGTCTGAACAAGGATACAAACGCAGGGCTCTCTGCTTCCAACACTCAAATTTCCCCAGATAAACCTTACTCCTCCCTCACCAAAGCTTTGTTCACCATCAACAGTGAATAATCATTGAAGACTCACTTGGTGTTCATACACTGTAATATGTACTCAGGCAGAGATATACAGGCAGAATAAAGATTTCACATGTTTAAGTCCAGATGTTTTTAAGCCTAAAGATAAGAAGACCAGAAGATATACACACCAATATTAACAGTAGCTACCTCTAGGGCATAGTGAAGGAATGAGATCTTTTTAATTTTCTTCTCTTATTTGGAATCAAATGAATTGTATCAGGCTTAAAGGCAATACAGTTAATATGTATGGTGCTATGAAAATTAAAGTTATTGATTATATTTCATTTATCCAAGGTGACATATAGCAGAGATGGGAGATAAAAAACACAACAAAACCACAAAGCCCTCTGGATTTTAACTCTGAGCGGACAGTCCTCCAAGCAGCAGATAAATCAAGAAGTTATTTAGTTATCAAATGCATAACTGAGCATGTGTTTACATCTAAACTTTGGTGGCTTACTCCATCTCTAATGCACCCCCACACACAAATGAGGGGAGCAAACCCCACTTTCCAAACACTGAAATGCTTACGGTGGAAAATGGAGGGTTATAATGCCTTTCTCTGATGTCCAGGAAGTGTACCGTGTCCTCCAGAACCCCAGACCCGCATCCCCAGCCATGCAACTGAATATGGGCCCGCCTTCTTTTCCCTTCTCTTTTTTCTCTGTAGGAGCATGATTTTGGAGAAGAAATTGAGTGAAGAGGCTTAATTATTTTCCCTTTTTTCATAGAAAACTGCACGGTGTAAGCTTTTAATTCATAAACTCAGGGTTGACCAGTTGGTCCTCTCTAGATTTAAAGAGTAAACACCACACAACTGTATAAACTTGGGCTTATCCAGTAAGTCGCTGTGTGAAACAGCTCGCAGCTGTTGGCCTTGCTGCCCAGTCGTCAGACAAGCACGGGCTCTGTCTGCCTTTGAGTGAGATGCTCAGGTGTTTTCTGCCAACTGCTCGAGGTGCCAACACCCTCAGGGTTCTCACTGGAACACCACGTTTTCAATCATGAGAAAGTGACTTATATCTATTCATTTGGCAACCCTGTGATGTTGTGATGTTGTGACTCAAGTCTTAAGTTGGGGCTCATCAATAAGTGTTTGGGCTCTTGCAAACTTCAATAAGGGGCTGGAGGGGCGATTTGGATTTGGGAATAGCATTTAAGAGCAAATGTCCTAGAACCTAATGTGTGAAATGTGAAAGATAACTACTGTCAATTTTCATCATTCATATATATATTATATATATACATATTTCTATGTATAATTATATGTGACCCACTACATATATAACCATACTATATAAATATATATGTGAAATCTACTATATAAATACATATGTGAAATCTACTACCATATATATACACCAAATATATGTGTACATGTATGTATATATATGTATATATAAACATATACCATGTATATACATATAAAATTTAAATCATATATATAAGCCTGATGTAATAAGAGTGCCAGATGTGGTGGTGCACGCCTGTAATCCCAGTACTTGGGATGCTGCGATAGGAGGGTCACAGGTTTGAAGCCAGCCTCAGCAACTTAGTAAGGCTCTCAGCAACTTAGCAAGACCCTGTTTCCAAATAAAAAGAAAGTAAAATAGGGCTGGGGTTGTAGCTCAGAGATAGAATGCCCCTGGGTTCAATCCCTAGTACCAAAATAATAAAAATAAATTAAATCATATGTGTTGTGTGTGTGTGTGTGTGTGTGTGTGTGTGTGTGTGTGTGTGTTGCTGGGTATTGAACCCAAGGTCTTGCACATTGGTAGGCAAAATCTAAAAAGTTTCCATGACATTGAATTAGCAAATATGTAGCCATTGCTCCTAGGTAAAAATACAGATTTAGGCTCCAATGAGCCTCCATTCACCATCTTGTCAACCGATCTATATGTGTGTTTCTGTGTAAAGATGGTTTACTTGATATATGTTGCTGATTCATTAACAAGGATGTCACAACCAACAGCCCTATAGCTGATTCCTGAGTGAGGGAGCTTTTCCTTCCTTCCTCCCTTCCATGTGTTTTCTCCAGAAGGTTCCATGAGGCACATCACAGCAGTCCATGCTGAGGAACACTTAGCACTTCAGCGCTCTGTTTGAGGACCATTTTAAATAGTGAAATCACCAAGAAAAAGCACAAAAATGTGAAAAATGCAGCCCTAAGCATACCGTGAGAAGGGTGCTTATTTAGAGGAGGAGAGCTGAAACAGGACAGCAGAGCATGGCCTTGTTCAACCTCAGCTGGGAATGTGCCTGTCTGGTGACTCAAATTTTTCACCACTCTGCACATGTCCATGAACGACTGCCAAAGCGCTTCAAGGATTGATTTTGGAGTTACGAATACATTTTGGCGAGTCGGCAAAAACAAGTGTGGAGTACAGATCTACTGCATTCTAAAAGCTCACGTCCTGTTACCGGGCAACATAAAGCCTTTATTATCAGTTGCGATAAAGAAATTCAATTTTCATTTAAGCGCTGTTTGGATTTCCTCGTTCTGTAATCTCTGAATTATTTGACCAAGTCAGGTTTGTCTCTGCAGTTTTGCTTCTGTATTCTCTCTGAGGCCAGTGGATCACAGAGCCATCACCCCCACGGGGAGTCCTTGGCCCCTGAGGAACTGCCACTACTACTCAAGAAGGCCCATGCCTGACACCTATAGACTGAGAAGAACCTGGGGAGCTGAAATTCAGCAACTCGCTCAAGGTTTAATGAAGCAGTAAATAGACAGAGTTTGAGGGTAATCGCTTTTCAAAGTCTGATCACTGAAGACTCATTTTCCCAATTTTGAAACTCAATACAACTTAAGAGTATTCTGAAACTTAATACAACTTCAGAACAATGTGGCACTGGCATAGAGATCAATGGGATATAATTGAGATTCCAGAAATAAATCTTTACCTTCACATTTGGAGTCAGATGATTTTATTTTCTTTCTTTTTTTTTTTTTGTACTGGATTGAACCTCTGGAGCATTTACCTCTAAGTTACACACCTAGCCCTTTTTAAATTTCAAAACAGGATTTCACTAAATTGCTGAGGCCTTGAATCTGCGATCCTCCTGTCTCAGTCTCCCAAGTACTGGTATTAGAGGTGTGTGTCATCACACTTGGCTGTCAGAAGATTTTTGACAAGGATGCTAAGACCATTCAGTGGAACAAAGGAGGATCTTTTCAACAAATGGTGCTGGGACAACTGGATATGCAAAAGACACAAAGTAAATCCCTACTTCACACCACACACAAAACTTAACTCAAAATGAATTAAACCCCCAAATATAAGCACTAAAATCTAGAGAAACCTTAGAAGAAAACAAGGAAGTCAATCTTTCTGACTTTAGGGTAGGGAAAGCCTTCTTAGATATAACAGCAAAAGTACAAGTCAGGGAAGGAAAGAGCCCCTTCCTGCAACAGGGGAATGTCTGAGATAGGGAGGGGCTGAGAGTGAGATGTGGAGGAGTCACTTTCATTCAACTTTCAAGCCAAGTACATTCTCCTTGGAAGATTCACAGGTTTCCCCCTGTGCCTTGTGATCTTCTGCTAACAGGGTGTCACCCCAGCACCCCAGCATCGCAGCTTAACCAGGTTTCTGGTTTGTGCACTTCAAGGTCACACAAGCTTTGTGACAGTGGTCTTGGTTATAGGGCAGAGTCAGGAGAAACCACACACACTGGGCCTGACTCTCCACAGCCAGGGCTGTTAACTAGACTACAGCTAAGGATGCACATGCCCTCAGCTCAGGTTTCCCAGGCACGTCCAGGACCCGAGGGGCTCTGGGCTGGGACAGTGGTTCCTACAAGACAACACTTTAGATGAAGTAAGTGAATTAAGTGTAAATAGAGGAGTAAATTCCCCTTGGGATTTACAACTTGGAAGCAAGAAAGTTTATCTCAACAGTTTGCTACATTCTGTGGAAACCAAAACGGGCTGGAAGAGAGGGAAGGAAGAGAAATAAATAACTGTTGATATTCAACAGACCACAACCAACTCCAGCCAATGCACGGAGCTGACAAGATGGTGTTTGTGTCCAGAGGTCCCATCAGGAGGGAGGGGACGTCCGGGGAGCCAGTGTCACTTTTCTTAAATGATCAATGGGACTCTCCCCGGAGGACCCCATAGTGGCTCAGGGGCTTCTGAAATAGGCCCCCCTGCTCACCAGAAATGGCCCCCAGCAGGTTCACCTCAGGACATTGGAGGAGCCTTGAAAACCTCTTATTTTGACAAACACTTCATCAAGTGTTTCCTGACTGCCTGTACATGACGGGCCCCAAGCCAGGCACGAATTCTAACTCAAACAAGAGCAGCACAGGCCCCAGGGGAAATCGCCTGGGGAACAGAATCCCAGGGAAAAGACCAGGAGGCAGGTGGAAAGGGGATAGGAGATGGTCTCAGAGAAGCAGGAGATGGTCTCAGAGAAGCCCTGGGGTCCGCAGAGTGGGTGCTGGGGTCTCTAACAGACAGCTTCTCCAGGGACCTCAGCCCAGGCCTGGCCACTCCAGTGTCCCTCTCCATCTCCTGTCACAGCAGAGGTCCCCCTCACAGAGAGCTCCTTCTTCCTTCTGTTTACTAAGCAAACATTGCCGAGCACCCTGGCCCATGGGTGGCTCCACATTTGCAGGCAGCACCACAAGGACGGGGGCAGAGAGCTTGTGAGTTCCGCTGCCAAAGACCCTAGAGCTTTTTCCTGGGGAAGCATCAGAGACGAACAGGAACCCATCCTCCAGCATTTTCCATTCAGGAAACATGGCCACCTAACAAGCCTGTTCTCTTTCCACACTCCCCCTTAGGTGCCTGTGTGCAGGTTTCTGTGTGTGCACATGGGAGTGCGTGTGTGGGATGTGCTCATGGGCAGGCAGCAGGAGACGATCATCCTATAAGCTCACGGTGTGAGGTTGATGCCACACTCTTATACCAATGGACCCTTGCAAATTTTGAAAACTTCAGCCCATTCACATCCTCTAATCTGTTGCATGGCTTAGCGTTTGTTTTGGTCAATAAAATAAACTTTGCTAATCCTAGTTGGACAGCTTTAAGATTCCTCTATGTTCTCCCACTGTAACTGTTCCCCCTTTGCTGGTGGGATTTTAGATGGAGGTCGGTATGATGTATTTTGCCCCTAAAATCATCTCCTCCAAGTGGGGAGTGAGACAACTAAGTCTTTCAAAAGGGCCAGATATCCCCAAAGGGGATCTGAGAGTGGACTCCAGTGTTCCCTTGCAGATTCAAATGCCACCGGGGGTGGGGGGGGGGCGCATTCCTGACCAGGCCTTCCCCAGGCCTGCACTCTGTCTAGATCTCATGCCTTCAATCAGATCTCTCGCATTTCTGTGTGAATTGAACTTAGAGCATTGGCTGACAGGGCCCTGAGGGAGGGCTGCTAAGCCATGCTGACAGCCAGAGCCAGCAAGAAGGCAAAGTGGTTGGGGGCTGGGAAGAACCACCACGGGCATTTGAATCATGTTCAGTATTCTGGACTGAATTGCACTCCCCAGAATCCAGAGCGCTGAGCCCTAACAACCGAGGTGGCTTTAGTTGGAGACAGGGCCTTTAGGGAGGTAACTGAGGTTAGATATGGGCAGAAAGGTGGAGCCCTGACAGGACTGGTATTTTTATATGAAGAGGAAAAGGAGTCCGGCGTGGTGGCGCATGCTTGCAATCCCAGTACTTGGGAGGCTGAGACAGGAGGATCGCAGGTTTGTGGCCAGCCTCAGCTACTTAGTGAGGCCCTCCGCAACTTAGTGAGACCCTGTTTCAAAATAAAGAATAAAAAATAGGG
>PVJS01008497.1:0-52927 GCA_004027185.1 Glis glis
ACACCCCCGGCCCTATTTTTTTATACTTTATTTTGAAACCGGGTCTCACGAAGTTGCAGAGGGCCTCACCAGGTAAAGAGAGAGAGAGAGAGAGAGAGACAGGGAGAGAGAGAGTGAGAGAGAGAGAGCTGAGGCTGGCCGTGAACCCGGATCCTCCGGTCTCCGCCTCCCAAAGTACTGGGATTACAAGCCTGCGCCACCACGCCCGGTTGTCAAATGCTTTTTCAGCATCTATTGAGATGATCATGTGATTCTTGTTTTTAGTTCAGCTTATGTTATGAATAACATGTATTATTTTGCATATGTTGAACCAGCCTTGCTTTCCTGGGATGATACCAAGTTGGTCATGGTGTATAATTTTCTTGATATGATTTTGAATGCATGTGGCTAGTATTTTGTTTAGAATTTTGCATCTATGTTCATTAATGATATTAGTCTGTAATTTTCTTTTCTTGAGGTATCTTTATTTGGCTTTGGTAATAATGTGATGCTGGCCTCAAAGAAGGAATTTGGAAGAATTCCATCTCTTTTGACTTCATGGAATAACTTGTAAAGTATTCTCAGATCACAATGGAATGAAAATAGAAATTAACAACAGGAAGACCAAAAGTAATCTCATAAGTACATGGAGACTAAATGATATACTTTTGAATGAGGACTGGATCAAAAAAGACATAAGGGGAGAAATAAAAAAATTCCTGGAATTAAACAAAAATAGAGACACAATGTACCAAAATTTATGGGATACTTTGAAGGCAGTGTTAAGAGGAAAATTTATAGCACTGAGTGCCCACATAAGAAAAACAGAAAGCCACCAAATAAACAACCTAATGAGGCATCTCAAGGACCTAGAAAAATAGGAACAGTCTGATCCTAAAGCCAGTAGAAGGCAAGAGATAATTAAAATCAGAGCAGAAATCAATGAAATAGAGAATAAAAAAACAATATAAAGGATCAACAAAACAAGAAGTTGGTTCTTTGAAAAGATTAGCAAAATTGACAAACCACTAGCTAACTTAACAAAAAGAAGGAGAAAATCAACCCAAACTACTAAAATCAGAAATGAAGGAGACATCACCACAGATAGTGGAGAAATCCAGAGGATCATCAGAAACTACTTTGAAAACTTATATTCTAATAAACTGGAAAACATGGAAGAAATCAACAGATTTCTAGACACTAACAACCTACCTAAATTGAACCAAGAGGACATAGAAAACCTGAATTAACCAATAACAAGCACAGAGATAGAAACAACAATAAAAAGTCTGCCATCAAAGAAAAGCCCAGGTCCAGACTGTTTTCCAGCTGGATTCTACAAAACCTTTATAGAAGAGAAATATTTCTAAAAAGAGAGTATGGAAAAGAATAAATTTCATTAGAAGTTTTGAAAAGCAAATTAGAATTAGGAACAATTAAGCATTAGAAATAAAACAAATGACAGGAAGTAATACTCGCCACTCTATAATAACACTGAATGTAAGAGGTCTCAATTCTCCAATTAAGTGACATAAATTGGCAGATTGGATTAAAACAAAAACATACTACATGTTATCTATAAGAAACCTACCTCACAGGCAAAGACATTTGCAGAATCAAAGTGAAAGAATGGAAAACTATCACTCCATGCAAATGTAATCCAAAAGCAAACAATAATAGTAAATATAAGTGCCAAATCTTGTTGCACCCAACTTCATAACATTACTTGACATAAAGTAACAGATAGCCCTCTATCCAAGAATAGTGGGGGACTTCAATACACCATGTGTCTGTCAGCATTCCCACAGCTATAATCCAATGACCTGTCCATACAATTTAGAGGAAGAAAGATTTGATCATGATTTTTGTAGATTTGGGAGTTCAGTCCATATGAAGTTAGCATCTGCAGAGCTCAAGGCATGGCAGTGGGAAATGGAGAGAGAGGAAGAGTGCAAGGCTTTGCTCTCACATCATGGAGACCAGAAGCAAGAGAGCCCCTGTGGCCTTGCTGATTTCAAGGGGCAGCATGCTAGCTCTTCCACCCTGGCTCCATGGTTCACAGCTTGTAGCCTTTCCTCATGGAAGGTTCCACATTACTGGCATTTCTAATTCACAGGGTTTTTTTTCTTGCTATCTTGGCTTCACCCACACAGCTTCACAAATTGCCCCATTTGTGCTTGCTTGCAGAAATTCTGACCATGCCACATGTTTCCTGGTTTTGCAGGCCTTCCTTGGAAATCTGTGGGGAACTCTCCATAACCCATATTTTTTCCAGCAAAGCCAGTATTATGTGAGCACCAACATGGACCATCAACAGAAAGGGTAGTCACACCTTCTTTAATCACTGCCTCTGGGACTACCTCCATGTTGACCATGGCAGATCCAGTCCCTATCATGGGCAGTGCTGAGCCTGCTTCCATCAAGGCCACAGGGAAGGAATCTGAGTACAAATTGTTGCCCTCTCTCCTTGATTCTGCACTTGGATTTGAACTGCTCCAACCCTTCTTTTGTTCCTATGCAAAACTTTTGACCTCTCTTCAGCCACCTTACTTTTTTTTTACAGCACCATCTCTCTGGGCCCCAGTTTTACACATGCCTTTTCAGACAAACTGCAGATCTATAAAGTCTCTCTGCTTTACTTTCCACTCTTGAAATTCAGTGTACAATTCACTGAATGTGGACATTAATATCCATAATACAGTTTGGATATTTTGCTGTTTTGAGATTTTCTCCACCAGTTTCATCAACCCATCATCTTTATATTCAGCCTCACATAAAGTTTTAGGAAACAGGCAAAATGCCAATAAGTCAATAAGTTCTTTGCTAAAGTATAACACATGTGAGCTCTACTCCATTTTCCTATGGAGTCCTCTTTGTCCTCCAAAATCTCCTGAGCACAGTCTCTACCATATGCCTTTCTAGCCACATTCTGGCCCATTTAATTTCATTTCACAAAGCAGTTCCAAAAACTCACAATCCACATGGTCAGACTTAGATACAGCCATGACCCCACTTCTCTGCTACTAATTTCTGTTGTAGCATCCTCATAGCTATAATCCAAATACCTGATCATGCATTTTAGAAGAAGACTTATTTGATCCTGGTTTTTGGAGATTTGGGGGTTCAGTCCATATGACAATGTCATCAGTGGAGCTCAAACCATGGTGGTTGGAAGTGGAGGGAAGCATAGCGCAAAGATTTGCTCTCCCATCATGGTGGCCAGAGCAAGGGATAGCACAAGCAAGAAAGGGATTCAAAGATACAAACATAGTCCCTATGGCCACAACCCCAGGGACACACCTTCTCCAGCCATACCCCATTACCCTAGGTTTCCACCCAGATAAATCCATCACAATGAATTTATCATAGACTGATGGGATTACAACTCTCATGACTTAACTATATCAACCCTGGATATTTATAAATGAGCTCTTTAGAAACATTCCAAAACCAACTATTACACCATACTCACCAACAGATAAATGATTCAGACAAAACATTAAGAGGCACAACAGATATAAACCATATTTCAGATCAAATGGACTTAACATTTATAGAATATTTCATCTAATAGTATCTGTATAAATTTTCTTCTCATCTGTTCATTGATCTCTCTCTATAACTAATCATATAGTAGGACACTAAGCAAGACTTGGAAAATACATACCAAAAATTGAAATGACCTCTTAACATCTTTCCAAATAATAATGTAATGAAATAAATAATTAACAGTAAGAAAACAATACAAAATATATAAATATATAAACATTGAATAATACATTTTTGAATTATGAATGGTTCATTTGAAAAGTCAGGGAGGAAATTTAAAAATTCTTAGAATCAAACAAAAATGAAATTTCAATATACCATAATCTCTGGGATATACTGAAAGCACTACTAAGAGAAAATTCTATAGCTATGAGTGTCAAAATATAAAAGTTAAAGAGATCACAAATAAATAACTTGATGCATCTCAAAGTCTTAGAGAAACAAGAGAAATCAATCTAAAAACTAGTAGAAGAAAAAAATAATAAAGATTGAAGCAGAAATTAATGAGAGAATAAAATGTGCAGGATCACTGAAATAAAGAATTAGTTCTTTGAAAAGATAAAGTTGATAAATTATTAGCCAAACTAACCAAAATAAACAGAGATGACCCAAATTAATAAAATTAGAGACAAAGATGGGGATATTACATCAGATAACAATGAAATCTTGAGAATAATTAGGGACTATTTTTAAAAATTATTTTCTATTTTATTGGCAAATCTGAAAGAAACAGACAAGTTGATAGACATGAAGATCTACCAAACATTAAAAAAAATATATTAGAACATTTAGACTAATAATAACAAGGTTGAAACATGAATGCCTATTCTCTCAAAAAGAGAAACCTCAGGACTAGTTGGATTCATAGCTGAATTCTACCAGACCTTAAAACAAAGCAAAACAGCTGGGCATGGTAGTGCACACTTGCAATCCCAGTACTTAGGAGGCTAAGACAGGGGAATGCAGGTTTGCAGCCAGCCTCGGCTACTTAGTGAGGCCTTCTACAAGTTAGTGAGACCCTGTTTCAAAATAAAGAATACAAAAAAATAGGTCTGGGGGTATAGCTTGGAGGCAGAATGCCCCTGGAATCAATCCCCAGTTCTGCAAACAAAACAAAACAAAACAAAAACCCACAAAAACAAATGAACAAACAAAAATTAACAACAATGTGCCTTAAATTATTCTATAAAATAGAAAGGGAGGGAATGCTTCCAAACTCATTATATGAAACCAGTATCACCCTGATATAAAAACTTGATAAAATTTCATCAAAGAAAAAAATTATAGCCTCAGATTCTTGATAAGAACAGATGCAACATTTTTAATAAAATAATTGCAAAGTTCAACAATACATTAAAAATACATCATTATCAATTTGTTTTCATTCCATGGATGCAAAGAAGATTTAACATGCACAAATCAATAAACATAATACATCACATAAATAGAACAAAGGACAAAAATCACATGATCATCTCAATAGAAGCTGAAAATGTTTTTGAAAAATTCAACACCACTTCATGATAAAAATACTGAAATAACTAGAGACAGAAAAGACTTACTTCAGCATCATAAAGACTATATGTAACAAATCCAAATTTGACATCATTCTGAGTGATGAAAACATTTTGTCTAAGTTCAGAGATAAGGATAGCTACTGCTACAATTCCTATTCAATATCTTACTGAAAATTTTAGCTAAAGCAATTATGCAAAAGAAGAAAATTAAAGGAATAAATTTAGGAAAAGTAGTGAAATTATCTTAGTTTGCAGATGGCATGATCCTGTACTGAAAAGATACCCTCAAAAAAGTAAAGCAAAATAAAAGCACCAGAAGACTTCTAGAACTGATGATAATTCAGCAAAATAGAAGGATACGAAATCAGCATACAAAAATCCATAGCTTTAGCCAGGCATGGTAGTACACACCTCTAATCACAGGTTCAAGGATAGCCTCAGCAAGTAGTGAGACTCATCAATCTAGTGAGACCCTGTTTCAAAGTAAAAATAAAATAGGGCTGGGGGTGTAGCTCAGAGGTAGAATGCCTCTGGGTTTAATCCCTAGTACCAAAAGAAAAAAATCCATAGCTTTTTTATACACCAATAATGAACCCACTGAGATAGTTATCAAGAAAACAGTTCTATTCCCAAGAACTTCAAAATCTAAAAGAAAATACTTAGTGATAAATCTAACCAAGAAAGAGAAAGACATCCACAAAGAAAACTACAAAGTGTTGAAAACAAAAATGGAGAAGACTCTAGAAGATGGAGGGTCTTCCAGGTTCATAGACAGAAATAACATTATTATAATGGCCATATTACTGAAAGATATCTACAAATTCAATGCAATTCCCATCAAAATACCAATGACATTTTTCACAGAACTAGAAAAAAATCATTAAATTCATATGGAAGAAGAAAGGACCCAAAGTATCCAAAGAAATCCTGAGCAAAAAGAACAATGCTGTAGCTATCATAACAACTGATTTCAAGACATGTTGCAGGGCCTTACTAACAAAAACAGCACGGTGCTGGCATCAAAACATACGTGTAGACCAATGGAATATAATAGAAGATATAGAGATAAATCCATACCATATAGTCATATGATTCTTGACAAAGATAACAAAAACTTGTGCTATTAAAAAAGAAGACTCTAATAAATGATGCTGAGAAAACTGGATCCATGTGTAGAAGACAGAAATTAAATTTCTATCTCTAGCATTGTGCAAGAGAGTCAACTCAAAGTGGATCAAAGACTTCAGTATAAGACAAGAAACTTTTCAATTGATAAACAGCAGGGAAACATTTTAACATAGAGGCACAGGCAATGGTTTCCTTTATAGGAAAGTCAAAGCTTAGAAAATAACAAGAAACTGAATGGGATGGCATCAAATTAAAAAACTGCACAGCAAAGAAAACTAATGGAATAATGAGACAGCATTCACAATAAGTGAAAAAATTTGCCCACTACTTCTCTGACAGAGGATTAGTATCCAGAGTGTATAAGGAAATCAAAAGAAGTAAATGCTAAAAAATAACAATTAACCCAATCAATAAATGGGCAAATGAACTGAATAGACACTTCCCAAAAGTACAACAAATGGCCAACAATTATAAGAAAAAATATTAAACATTTTTAGCCATCAGGGAAAATCAAAATTACACTGAGATTCCATCTCACTCAAATCAGAATGGCAATCATTAGGAGCACAAAAACAATAAATGGTGACAAGAATTTGGAGAAAAAGGAACTTATACATTGCTGATGGGAATGTAAGTTAGTATAGCCACTAAGAAAATCAATATACAGATTCCTCAAGAAACTAAAATTACAAGTACCATATGATCAGCTATAGCACTTTTTGGTATTTACTCAAAAGAATCAAAGGCAGTATACTTTAGAGATATAGACATATTATGTTTATTATAGTATAGTTCACAATAGCCAAGTTTTATAATCAGCCCTGGTGTCTATCAACAGATGAATGAATAAGGAATATTAAGGAATATGTGTATATATATATATATATATATATATATATATATACATACATCCTATCTCTAGCATTGAACAAGCTTCAACTCATAGTGGATTAAAGATTTAACTATAAGACAAGAAACTTTTCAATTGATAAACAGCAGGGAAACATTTTATCATAGAGGCACAGGCAATGGTTCCTTTATAGGAAAGCCACATATATATATACATATGATTATTGTTCAGCCAGAAAGAAAAACAAAAATATGTCATTTGTAGGAAAATGGATGGAACTGTATATCATAAAATTAACTGAAAAAACCAGACTTAAAAAAGTAACACATCTTTTACCTCATATGTAGAAACTAGAAAAGGGGAAAATAATAGAAAAGGGAATCTATCAGTGTAGAGGAAGCAGATCAAAGGGGCAAGAGAGAGGAGTTCAAGAGGACATAATAGGAAATGATTTTAATCAAATCTTGTTATGTGTGTATGAATATGCCACAATTAAACCCACCATTTTGTATAACTAATATGTACAGTAAAAAGAAGAGAAAAAGTATGAATTAACTTTGTATGTTAACCAGGTGTCTCAAAGCTGACAACAATATTATGCAATATTAAATCCTTAATAAATTCCTTTCCTTATTTCATGAAATTATAAATATTTTCTATATAAAACCCATAACTGTTCTTTCATTTTAATGTGTATGTTAATTATATACAAAAAAGCTAAAAGAGAAACTTAATATGAAAATAATTTTCTATACTATCAATTTCTACCCTCAATTATTCCTTTGAAACTTATTTTGAAACTTATTTAAAAGCTTCTATTTTAATATTTTGTGTTGGTTATTTTCATAATTCCAGGTCATATGCTGACAACTCTACTTTGCTTTTTTTCCCCTTAAGACTACATATATACCAATATCCCCTTCCAAAAAGTTAAAAATTGACCTTGCTTATACAAATCCCATTCAGCTTCTTCCATTTTTTTTGTGGTTTGAATATAGAATGTCCCTTGGAAACGCTCATGAATATAGAATGTCCCTTAAAAAAGTTCATGTATTGGGAATGCAGAAAATGTTCAGAGGTGAAATAATTGAATAATGATTCTAATCTCATCAGTTCGATAAATCCATTGATGAATTAGATTTATTGGGCAGTAATGCAGGCAGGCAGGGCTGACTGGAGGAGGCAGGTCACTGAGGTGTGACCGTGAGGACTATATACATGTCCCTCTTCTCCTCCCTTGCTCGCTTTGCTTCCCACTGCCATGGGCTGAGGTCTGCAGATGTGCCCCAATTGAGCATGTACTAAAACCCCCGAAACCTCCAGAACTGTGAGGAAATAAATCTTCCTCTAAGTTGTGGTGCACAGGTATTTTGAGTCACAGCAGTGAGACTGCTGACTGAAACAATTTTCATAATTTTTTTTATCTTAGTATGTTCTTTTTTATTTCATGATCTACATCTTAATGCAAGCTTATCATGATTCTACATCATAGATCTTGAGTGGAGATCTCATATTCTTTTTCCCATCATTTACCTCTCTTCAATATCTCAACCTCTGTCAATGATGCCTTTATGTTTTCGTTTTCAAAGCCCAAATATTTGTATTGCATTTTATAATTGAAATAAAATCTAAGTGAATGATTACATAAGGTTAAAACCAAAGGAAGTTTTTTACTTTCTATAGGCAGTAGATGCTATGAGATACTGCTTGCTCTGATGTTGCTTTTAAGATGCTTGTAGTGCACCTGGAAGATTGCCCTCAGCTATACAATTTCTTTTGAAATTTCCTCCACGGAGTTACACGGCCTTACTCTTTCAGGGGAGTCTAATGTCAGTGACTGAAAGAAATGCTGTGGTAAAGGCTTTCATTATTTCATCTCAATCTGGGGCAACTACATGGTTCTGATTTCAAATCTTCCCATCTGTCTCCCATGAAAGTAAACCTGTTGGGACAAGTAGTACCAGAAATGATAGTGAAATTCAAGTATAAGTTGTGATTTGGGGACTTGATACTACACTGCTCTGGCAAGAGGAATACATAACTAGTGATAGGTAGGGCACACAGTTCCTATCCCAAAAAAGGCAACTTTTAATATTTTATTGATGAGGAACTAAGATGGCAGCCTTGGAGGAAAGAAATATATGGTTCATGCAGTGTCAGAATTGTGAAAATTAGGGGGCAGAGGGAAGTGTAATTAAAAGAACCATAGAATTGTATGGTTACTGCTAAGATCAGTTGATGTTCAAGGAAAGGACAACAAAAATATGAAAACTACAAAATATTGAGTATAAACTGTAACCAGTGAAGTGTCGCATGCCTGTAATCCCAGTACTTGGAAGACTGAGGCAGTAGGATCACAGATTTGATGAGAGTCTAAGCAACTTAGTGAGATCCCAAGCAACTTAGAAAGACCCTGTTTCAATATACTTTTTTAAAGACAGCTGGGGGGTGTAACTTGGGGGTAAAATGCCCATGGGTTCAATCTCCTGTACAAGAAAGAACTGTGGTAGAGTTTCATTTGTCTTATGTAAAAGTGGTTCTTGTAACAGGCAAAGCGAGTGTGAGTTGCGTGAGAGATGAGAGCTTAGCAGACAGAATGCAAGAAATCCTTTATTGCGCTCCCGGGCGAGGTCTGCTGATCAATAGGGGTCTCGGTCAGCAGAATTGCACCAGGAGAGGAAGGGAGGACATCTTTATAGCAGGGTCTGGTGTGGGGGGTCAGTGGGGCGTCTTCTCGTGAGATGAGGCAGAACAAAGCAGGTCTTCCCACGAGATTTGAAGCTTGCCGAGTCTCCACTTCTGCCCCGCCAGGCTCCAGGGTCTCCTGTCCCAGCTGCAGGAGCAAGGGGGAAGGGGAAGAGAAGGGGGAAGGGGAAGGGGACCTCACCTAACAGTTCTCATTTCTTGCTTCTAGCGAGCAGAGAAAAGAGAGGATCAGAACTAGATACATATTGTAAGTAGCCAAGCTCCAAAGGTTAAAAGTCCAGCCAAAGCAAGTGTGTTATACCTACACCAGGACCATACTCAGGAAGAACAGGATCCTGAATTACAGCATGGGATTATCTAGGTTGATGATTATTCCCAATCTGAAATTAAAGAAATTGAGGGACAAAGGATATTAGTCAAGTTCATACAAATAGGGCAGGTATTACAATTTTAACCCTTGCAGTCTGGTTTAAACATATGAGCTAATAACTACCTGACTACAGCTACTTTTTACTTGGTATAGCATTTTATTAAAAATTAAAATTTTTATTAAATTAAAGCATTATTCTCAAATGTTTATTTATTTAGTTTTTACTAACACTATCTCTGCTATTTGGTTTCTTGCATTATTTTGGAACTTCCCAAATATTAGCATTTCAACTTTATATTTCCAAAATTTTTGTTTTACTCACTTCAAGCTTTTATAATCCTATGAACTCTGATGTCTTCTAAGGACCTTAAAGTCAACAGCTAATTACAATTTATACATAAATCCTGTGATGCATGGCTTTTAGCAGTATTGATTTTGAATGTTTCTAAAGGTTTTGGGCTGTGCTATTTAATGTCTTTTCTTGATTATGTATTTTTATCCTGCAATAGAAAGCTCACCCTTCATTAAAATACACAAATAATTTTTAAAAATAGCCATCCCCATGTAAAAAAGATAATGATCTTTAGGTAAATTTATGTGTCTATATTATTTTTTGGATGATATGAACCATTCTCCCTGGACAGCTACTACATCTCACACAGCTGAATAATGTTTTTTTTCATTTCTTTGAGAAGCATCTTAAGTTGAATTGCAATTTCCGTATGCTCCGATTTCCAGTGGCTTTCCCTATACACATGTGCTATTTCTTTAAATTCTCCCTCATGACTTGCCCTGATTTCCTGTCTCAAAATCGTTCTTGTTTGTCTAACTAGTTTCCTTACTTGTGGAGTAGGCCAATTTGATATCTTCATTTTCTTTACACTTCTGACATAGTTAGCTAATGTTCTCATGTGCCAGTGAAAGTGATTGCTTAAAGAAAATGAAATTCACTTGAATTTCTCCAGCTCTATTCTACTTACTTTATGATTGCTAAAATTTGTATAAGCTTTTTTTCATTTTTTTAAGATAGAGGCTATTTATTGTTTTTTTCCTCTAAATAATGGCCATAGAAACCTGTTTATTGATTATTTATTTATCTCTGCTCCATATTACTCTTTATAAATCTGGTATGTGCTTGAGGTGAGAATGAGAAAAGTAAATTTTCCCCAACATTATTATTACCTAGCTTTTTAACAAGTTCTGACAATTATGGGCACTGGGGGGAGATTAGAACAATGAAGGAAGCAAGCAGGGTTTTGCTTCTGTTTCCATCCTTGGTAGACATTTTCCCAGCTGCTGAGAACAGATCTGTCTCAGCCTCTGTAGACACTCCCAGAATCACAATGCCATATCCCTTCAGGGGTGAGCAGAGTAATTCCTCATAGCAGCTGAGCACATGTGGCACTCCCTCATTTAAGCAACTGTATTCAGAGATTGCCACCTTTTTTTTTACCTCAACTGTAGGATTTGTAGTTACATGCCAGTTATCATCCAGCTCATCTTTATCTCCACTTAAAAAATTCAGTCTTTCAAAACCTGTTTAACTGATTCTTTGTAGTAAGTCTATGTTGTTTGAAGTGAATTCAGTAAAAAAAAAAATCATGAAGTTCACTCTGTTTTCTAATTCTTGCTCACCATTTTTATTTTAAAATATTGTTTGCAAATTGTCCATCTCATTTTAATTTATGCCAATGAATATTTATTGTCTCTCTAATAAGATAGAAAAATTGACATTATACATGAAGTAGAATAGAGATTAAAATGCAATACAAAAAGAGCTGTCATTTTTTAAAATATGTTGTACTGTATGCTATTTATTACCCATTTTAAAAGTAATGTTTTAGTTAAGCCCTATAACAATCTCATGAGATTATTAATTCTCAGCATTAAAAAGGACCTATAGTTTATGGATAAAGTAAACAAAGCCCTTAGAGATAAGAATTGGTGGAAACTGCTTTTAAGCATTGTCATGTTCATTCCAAGACTTGTGCTTTTAACCACTAAGAAGAAATGCTAGCACAGACTTTCAACTTCCAACCAATAAATTTTAAGCCTCCAATGTGACTTAAGCCTATTCTAAAGATTTTATTTCAGATTATTGATTTTAATAGCATTTTGAAATGCTAACACATTCTAATTAAAGCCTGGAATGTCTAACATCAATGTTCTGAGATACATTTCTACTACTAGATTAGAGTAGTCAAAAATATAAATACGAAAATAACACCCAACATTTGGTTGTTGTCTTTGCTCAAGTATTGTGGTTCAAAATTTTTAAAACATGAACTCTTTACCTCCAAATACCCTAATAGCTTCTGTAGAAAATTACTTCTTAACTTAGATATTTTTAAATGTTTAGACATTTTATTTTTTATTTATTTTATTTTTTTGCAGTACCAAAAAATTGAAACCAGGAGTGTTCTACCTCTGAGCTACACCCCGGCCCTATTTTTTTTCTACTTTATTTTGAAACCGGGTCTCACAAAGTTGCGGAGGCCTCACTAAGCTGAGGCTGGCCACGAACCTGGATCCTCCGGTCTCCGCTTCCCAAATACTGGGATTACAAGCGTGCACCACCACACCCGGCATGTTTAGACATTTTAAACACATATCATTACAATATAATCAAGGAAGACATTTGAAATAATTGGGAGGTTAAACTGATGAAGAATGGTTTAAATAGATTAGTATTTTATTTCATTTATAAGCATCATAGATTAAGTAAAAAATAAAATTTTAGAAATACTTAAGGCTTATGACAACTGATATAAATTAATAAGATTTGAAACCTCGCTTAATTGTATTTCTGTTTCTATCAGTTAACTGCATTTATTTCAGAAATAATTCTTGAATTCTCATATTGCATATTCAGTTATTCTGCAAAGATGAATAAGATATTATACTTCAAGCTTCTCAGTTATCAGAAGAGTTAATCACATAAATAAATACTTTAACAATGAAACAAACAGGCTAATGACATGTGAGCTAGAATTGGTTAAACTCCAGCGGACAACTGAGAGAAGATAATTTTGAGTAGATGGAAGTTAATATTTGTATATATCGTTCAACAATTCATTAATACATAGCTCTCAGGAAAGATTTTATGTAACATTTGCAATATAGGAGCAACTAGTTTTCTCTGAGTTTTCCATACCAGAGTAAGCCTGGCCTCATTTCAGAGCCATGAGTTAAGAATCATTTTTCAAGTAGTTGCAATTTCCCCTAATGGTAATCAAGAATACATGATACACTTTTATGGATTTGTTCTGAAAAACTAAGTGTTTATTAAGATAGAGACATAGAAAGTAAAGGACAGTGTTATAATTTTATGGAAATAAAGAATTGCAATTAGCTTATAAATATTTTATATACTTTTATTGATGCATTGTAATTATACATCATAGTGAAGTTCAAAGTGATAGAAACACGTGCACAGGTGTTGATGTGCTTCCCTGAAGGTCCCACCCTGCCTCCCACCCCTCACCAGACATTAGAGTAAGATTAGAAGACATAACTTCATACACAGACTAGACATAGCATAATTTGAATTGTTTCTTTCATTAATTCCTCATTTTTCTTTCCCCACATTACTCCTCCTATCCCCTTACACGATTCTACTGGTCACTCTACTCAATTATCTAAAGTTCCCTTTTTTTTCTATTTTCTCTCTAGCTTCCATCTATGAGAGAAAGCGTTGGGCCCTGACTTTCTGACACTGGCTGATCTCACTTAGCATGTCCCACCCATTTTCCTGAAAATGACATATAATTTTGTTCTTCTTTATGGCTGTGTCAAATTCCATAATGGCTAAAATTATAAATAATTACTTTCATAGTATATCTTAAGTTTCCTTTGCTCTCAAATTACCATTGTTATTTGCAGGCAATATATCCTAATAGTCTTAAATACACTTTTAAAACAAATCCTCCCACTTAGAGCCATTTGATTTTTTACAAAGGGGCCAAAAATATAGATTGGAGAAAAAACAGCCTTTTCAACAAGTGATGCTGGGGAAATTGGGTCTGGCATCATCAGGAAGCACATATTGCTTTCAGGTTAATATTCACATTCTTTAAACATCAACAATCACAATTAGTGTATAAATTGCTTCCCAGGTTACACTTCCCTCTTCCTTCAAGGTCTACAGTTCTTCCTGGAAGGGTACTATTATGAAGATCATTTCTGTGAGATTTAATTACTCAGTAAACCAGTCCAGCAGTGGATAGATTAATGGACTCTGGATACAAACTTAGAGATATTCAATTTGTATCATCTATTAGTGAATACATTGCTCTCAATTCTTGGAATATCTTCCTAAACTCCCCAGTTCCACTTCATGTTTGAGGCTAGTATGGTTCTTAAGGATGTTGCTTTCATCCCTTTCCCATAAAATCAGGTCAGGTTCTATTACAGTCTGATCATCTCAAGTTTGTTCAGGGGAACAAACTTGTTGTTGACAATATTTCCCCTCACTCTCACCTCATATATACTGTCTTCATAGTATCTCTTATTTTGTTTGTTTGTTTGTTTTGGGACCTAGGGATTAAACTCAGGAGCATGTTATTTACTTACTTACTTACTTATTTATTTATTTACTTAATTAATTAATCAATTTTTTGCCAAACTGGGGAAGGAACCCAGGGGCATTCTACCTCCGAGTTACACCCCCCCAGCCCTATTTTTTATTCTTTATTTTGAAACAGAGTCTCACTAAGTTACAGAGGGCCTCACTAAGTAGCTGAGGCTGGTCAAGAACCCAGGATCCTCCTGTCTCAGCCTCCCAAGTACTGGGATTACAAGCGTGAGTCACCATGCCCAGCTTTATTTTTTTTAATTTTGAAACAGGGTCTCATTAAGTTGATGAGAGTATTGCTAAATTGGTGAGGCTGGCCTCGAACCTGCAGATGTCCTGTCTCAGTCTGGGATTCCAGGCATGCGCCACCATGCCTAGTTGTACCTCTATTTTAATAGAAGATGTGTAATTGCAATGATAACTATTAATATTTTGTTGTCTTTGATAACAAGGGTCATAATTGGGTAGACATTTTCTACATGTGTTTCACTGGCACTTTTATGTTTCCTCTTCTTTATGTCATTCTTTTCTTTCTTCTACTGAATAGTGCATATTCAGCACATTAGTTTCTATTCCATTCTCCAGCAATACATACTTCTTTGCTTTTACTGAAAGGCTCATATAGTAAAGGACCAAATCATAAATATTTTAGGCTTTGGTGGCCAAACCATATGATCTCTTTAAAAAGTATACAATTTGCCTCTGAGTGCAAAATCATCCACAGTGGAGTTATAAATAGATGGGCATGGTTGTGTTCTGATAAAACTTTATTTACAATATAAGATGGCAAGTCATATTTTCCTGACCTCTACTTATATGATAGACTTCTACTTGAGGGGAAGAAATGAGTATTTTTTAAACATTATTTTGGTGAAAAAACTACTAGAAAATCAATCTTCTCTCACCCAAGAAAAACAAATTCTCTTTTTACAAGAACTTTTTGGATTCTCTTTCAAAATAAACAAAATAAAATAGCAATATAAATGTAAATGTATTACAAATATCAAAGTAATCATAGTTCAAGTTTATTAAAGTCCAAAAATGATCTACAACTACCACACAATGTGAAAAAAATTACATGTTACTCTCAATGTTTGAATCAAAATTAGCCTATCAAACTGTTGCTCTGGTAACAATGATTCTTTACCAAAGAATCATTGCTTTTTGAAAATATTGATTTAAAGATAAAAATGAGATTGTATCTTACTACACCCTGACTATTTTAATTTCTTTGTTTGCCTTATGGCTACATTGCTGGCTTTGAAGCTTAGCATTATTGTTGTACTGAATTTTATGCAAAGTGGCAAAGTTTTTCAAAATGTTAAGGGCTTTTGAATTACTCTGTAGATAAAGAGTGATAACAGGTGAATCTTACAAAGAGGATAAACAAGCAACGCACATCATTCCACACTGACAGTTATTCTCCAAGACCAAAGAATATTTATTTATTTTTATATTAATATATATACAATAGATACATATTTATTTATGTACATATGCATATACATGAAATAAATGAAGGTTAGTTAGCATGATTTGAATCGTGATGGCAATTTTTTAGAAAATATCTAACCTCTCTGGACCTCCTATTTAGTTTAATTCATAGTCAAATGTAATAGATGAAACTAACTTATAGAAAATAGGAAAATAGTAGTTTCATTTCTGGATAACACCTGTATTGACTATTGTTTATACTAATTTAAATAAAAGTATCTTCAAAGTAGTATATTTTTCAACTCTGTATTCCCAGTGCATTATGCAGTATAGAACTCAGTAAGTATTACTTAAAGTAATAACTGAACAACTTTATGGATTAAAATTTTATTAAATATGCATCTCCCTTGATGTGTAATAGAATGTGAATATATTGCTACTGTCTCCACTGTCCTTGAAAATATATTGTAGAAAGGAAAACAATGATACCACCCTAGCTTTCTATTGACTTTCCCATCCTGTTATTAGTAAACATGCTGTTCTTTTGAGCGTTATATAAAGGAAGTAAGAGCACTGTTTGCAATGGGGAGTAATAAGTTGTGCACATACTGTCTAGGAGTGTGGAGATGTTCATTATCATTTTTTATCAAAATTATAATTATCATTTTATGTGAAAGTAACTTGAAAAATTTTAAATATTGAATTGTGTAGACATAATCTTAGTCTAGATGTAGGAAGAACACTATTATTAAGTTCTCAGTATCTACAAATAATAGTATGCCCCACAGCAATTTGAAGATGGGAATAAAGACAAAGGAGACATACCAAAGTATTTCCACTAAATAAGATTTCCTGTGGTTTGAAAAACAGTTTTACCCAATATAATTAATGTTAATTATTATTAGAGGAAACTTGGGGAATTTTAAGTAATCCACAATGTACATATACATAAAGTTAGGAAATCACAATTTAGATCTATTCTAAACTTATTTGAGCCTCAAGTTCTGGATGTGCTCTTAAGAAAAGATCTTGATATTCTGTCTGAAGGCAAAAGCTTTTTAGAAGAAATTTAGTATTCTAACAAGACATTTGTCTTTGTTTAAGGTCATCCTTACAACTTTGAAGAGAGAACATGCTGACAATTTATGAAGCAAATGTCGTCTAACTACCCATAGAATAGGGCAAACTTACATTACCTGTCAAAACTACACTGAGAAATTGCAAGAAAAGACAACTGTACAGAGAATGTATCTATACCCTTCTCTTTTTTCCCCTCTATGCTGAATATGCCGCTAGAGAGCTAGAAAGAATCAGATTACTTTTCTGAGTAAAAAATTAACATGAAGACTTTAACAAAGATGTGTAGGTCACCATTTCAATTTATTTGAAAAAAAAAAACAACCATATTCTGAAGGCATATCAATTCAGTCATTAATCACATAATCCAATTGTAAGGAAATACACTAACATACACATTTAATTCAATGTAAAGAAGAATATTACAAAATCCTAGAACAATATTTATCTTTCACTATATCATTAATATATACATTTAATTGAGTTGAATAGCTGAATCTCTTCAAGAAAGAAATAGGCTGCACTGTGCATTCCTGAGGTTTTTTTCATATTGGAAGTAACTATTACTAAAGGTATTAAAGGAAATTCTGAGTGTTTATAATTAATAGAGGAAATACTGTATAAAGAAGTCCTTCTTTGAGTTTGAATTTCACCTAGATTGCTTTCTCTTACTCTTTTTTTTTTTTTTTTTTTGCGGTACCGGGGATTGAACCTAGGGGCATTCTACCTCCGCGCTACACCCCCGGCCCTATTTTTTTTTATACTTTAGTTTGAAACCAGATCTCATGAAGTTGCGGAGGGCCTCACTAGGTAGAGAGAGAGAGAGAGAGACAGGGAGAGAGAAAGAGAGAGAAAGCGAGCTGAGGCTGGCCGCGAACCGAAATCCTCTGGTCTCTGCCTCCCAAAGTACTGGGATTACAAGCGTGCGCCACTGCACCCGGCTGCTTTCTCTTATTCTACTGTAAGAATTAAAGGTTTATTGAGAATGTAATAATTCTGATAATATAATAGAGCTCAGATAATATTATGCTTTAAATATATGTATAGAAAATGAATATAGAGCGTGAATGTGTGTGTGTGTGAGTGTGTGTGTGTGTGTGTGTGTGTGTGTGTGTGTGTGTGTGTACTCATGATGAGAACAGTGTGTACACTGTTAGGTATAACATTCATATGCCAATAAATGGCAAGGAATAAATAATTCATTCCACTTTCAGATGAGCAAGAGATAAGTATATCTAGGATTAAAAACTTTTGAATTATTCAAGTCTTTAGAAAGCATCTATCTTGATTGTATAATTTTGTGATGAAGGAAGTGACATGAAAAAATATATTCCATATCTAAGTCTTCTAGCTATGTAAGAAAAATCAAAACCTTTTGCTGACTTCTGGCTTAGTGCTCTTTCCATTATAGTAGTATTTCTCTAATGTATTTAATACATTTTTATTGTCTCCTCTCAAGTCTGTGTTTCAGAAGTTTGAATGAGTATTTATTGGAAGTACCATGTTTCACTTAAAATATTATGTGCTATCAAAAATGTGCTTTAATTTTTATGGAATGAGGCAAGAGGCAGTGGCTAAAGAGTAAGAAGGATTATTACCCAAAAGTTTGAAAAATGGAAAACACAAAATCAAATAGTGACCTTTGAATTCAGCAACTCTAGAGCTGGCTTGCAGCCTACAAATGTGATTAGACTCAGCAATTTTGCAGGAATTAAGAGAACCTAGGGATTACCTGGCAATGGGAGAAATTCTAACATACACTAAAAGGCCAAGTGCGAAATGAAGTTCTAAGTACTCAATAGATATTGCAGTTAAAGCACAACATGTCACAATTCCCCAAAACAAAAGTTAGAAAAGAAGAAACATTACCACCATTTTACATTCATTAAATTTCAAATTGTGAACATTGTCAGAACACACACAAACGACACTTCTGATTTTGATGACCTATTTAGACCACACAAGGTCAACTGTGTAGCTAAAAGGTTTCACAAAAACTTATTGAAGTTTATTAAAATGTAATATGATATTTTAAGGTTGTAATAGCTTGAACCATTTGGTCCCATCTGTGATTTATCTGGATTCTATACTATCTTTAAAATGACTACATTACTAATGTCCCCATCATATCTTAACTCTCCCCAATAAAGAGGAATTTTCTCTCAAACTTTTTTTTTGCACAGCTACATCTCTGTCTTTATCTCTGTCTGTGATTCTATTTCTGTCTGTCTGTCTCTCTCTCTCTCTCCCCCCCCTCGTTTATTGGTATATGGGAGGGATTGACACAACATGCATGAGGGTGAAGATCAACTATTAGAGATAGTGATATTAGTGGATGACAAATCAGCATCAAAATGGAGAGGAAAAACTATATTAACAAATGCAAAAGAAGCAAAACTAGACAGAAATTACATATGAAAAGGTCAAGCAAACTGATGTTTGAAGGAATTGAATGAAAAGTTGCATTTATTTAATTTTTATAGCATTTATTCATTCTTTTTTGATGCGAGTATGAAGGTTTGCTAATGGTTCCAATAGCATAGAGATTTTCAAGACCATTAATGGGTCAAGGTTGTTGTTAATATGGCCAACTGTTGAAGTTATAGTCAAGGTCAAATCCACTTTAACAGTGGCTATTGAGTGAGAAGTTCCAGAAATATTTCAACCAGTTTGCCTTGGTGTAACATCTCTTCAGACCCTCATTATACATGTCTCACTTTGCTGTCATAGGCCTTCTCATGAATATGCCTAAGAAGCATAGGAATGCACTGCACTGAGTATGCCTGGCATGTTCACTACAAAAGTGGGTTTGGTTATTGCACGTAAGGACACCCTTGAAAAGGGTGGGAAAAGAAAACAAATGAAGAAACAAACACTACCTTCTTTTGCACATCAGGTAGGCAGTTCGTGACAAAGCTCCTGTAGCTTGTAGTAGTGGTCGACATAGTACAACACATCATTTCTTTCTTTTCAATTCTTTTGTCTGATTCCTACTCCCTGATGCCACTTTCTAAATTATCTGTGAGCCTTTTTCTTGGGATTCTCAGTGTAAGACATCCATCAGTGTGGCTAAGTAGGTCCTCAGTTGGAGTACCCTTTGTCAATCACCTTGCGATGGAAGTAGACCAACTCTTTGCCCCAGTGTATATGCACATAAAATATTTTTTCAAGCATATGACAAGAAATGGCTCAGCAGCATGGTAATAAACAATAAATGCAGGATACCTTGCAATTTTCTATAAAACTCACAATTTACAAAGAACTAACTAAAAACAAAATATGTACAATTTTATTTCTAAAAACAAAATGGTCTTGGTTATTACTCTCTCCAATTACATTACTAATTTAGAGGGTAATATGACTAACAGAGTAAGACGAAAGGAAATTGAATGTCTAAGGAGCGAAATGACAAAGCATGAACATGAATAAGGTGACAAACCATAAAATAATCATAAAACATTTTGAAGTTCAGATGAAATGTGATTTGGTATTTCCTAATCATTATTATGCAGAAGAACTAGTCATTTTGCATTTTATTTTACACACTAAAATAACCCATTATTATGGAAAAAAGCTAAGTCACATAACATACTCACATATCCTGGTATAAAGTGGTATACCACTTTCACTCTTTCTCTGGATTCCAATAGATTAAGAAGGTAACTCTCAAATACTTCAGAACCACTTTTGACATTCCATAAAATTATGTCTTATAATATATACATAAATATCTATGAACTTGACCTCCAATTTCTGATGTAAGATGAAACTGCAATACTCCATGAAAGGACAATACTTTCACGTAAGAAAGAGATACCTAAATAGGTAGTAAATAGGTAGTTACACACACACACACACACACACACACACACACATATGTAAACTAAAATATTAAATAAATTTTTTGGTTAAAAGCAGCATATGTAAGGAACATAGTTATTTTTGTTTTATTTATAGTATATTTATAAATAATATGAATATTATGACTCATTTTTAAGATGTTGGAATATAATCTCTTTGTTCAACATCATTAGCAATTAGAGAGATGCAAATCAGAATTATCTTGAGCTTTCACCTAACCCCAGTTAGAATGGCAATCATTGAAAACACAAACAATAATAAATGCTGGTGATGATGTGTGGAACAAGGAACTCTGATACATTTTTGGTGAGATTGCAAATTAGTGCAACCACTTTGGAAATCAGTGTGGAGGATCCTGAGAAGAATGGGAATGAATCTATCATATGATCCAGCTACACCACTCCTGGGTATCTACCCAAACTAATTGAAACCAGACAACCATAATAATGCATGCATATCCATGTTTATAGCCTCACAGTTCATAATTGTCAAATATGGAACCAGGCTAGGTGTCCAACAACAGATGAATGGATTACAAAATTATGAGATATACATGCAATGGAATTCTACTCAGCTATAAAGAAGAACAAAATCATATCATTGGCAGGGAAATGGATGAAACTGGAAAATATGCTAAGTGAGATTAGTCAGTCACAAAAAGTAAAAGGCCAAATGTTTTCCTGTGAAAGCCAGGAAGAAATTGGGAATCAGGAAGAACTGGTATTCCTGGTCTCTGCCAGGTACAATAAAGAGCCTTTGTTTGACATGATCCAGGAAGAGGTTACAACTATTATTCATTTGATAGTTTGGGATGGCAATTTCCTCTTTCTGTGTCAGACTTTGCCCCAGATCTGAGTTTCCAAGGAGCATCTCCTTCCTTAAGAAATCTTTTTAAATATCTAAATGTCCAAGTTGCTTGGGACCAGAGAAATGCATAATGAGCTGGTCACTCCAAATTTATGACCATTATTGTTTTTTACAAGCATGGTAACACTAATGGATCAAAGAGCTTTTCATTTTCTTACTGTGAAACTCCAAGGTTGTTGTTTTTTGCCTTATCTCCTTTCTTTCTTTCTTTCTTTTTTTTTGCGGTACCGGGGATTGAACCCACGGGCATTCTACCTCCGCGCTACACCCCTGGCCCTATTTTTTTATATTTCATTTTGAAACCAGGTCTCACGAAGTTGCGGAGGGCCTCACTAGGTAGATAGATAGATAGAGAGAGAGAGAGAGAGACAGACAGGGAGAGGGAGAGAGAGAGAGAGAGAGAGAGAGAGAGAGAGAGCTGAGGCTGGCCGCGAACCGGGATCCTCCGGTTTCCGCCTCCCAAAGTACTGGG
This sequence comes from Glis glis, assembly GCA_004027185.1. Classification (NCBI taxonomy): domain Eukaryota; kingdom Metazoa; phylum Chordata; class Mammalia; order Rodentia; family Gliridae; genus Glis; species Glis glis. Next base: position 22,384 of record PVJS01008497.1, read on the forward strand.
ATTACCAGCGTGCGCCACCACACCCAGCTGCCTTATCTCCTTTCTTAAAGTGGTAATAGTTAATTGACTTCTTCATGGGTCAAACACTATCAAAGATTTCAGAAAATTAAATAGTTACAATGGTAAACATTAAGAATACAAACAATAATAAATGCTGGCAAAGATAGATGGAAATAGGAACTCTTGTACACTATTGGTGGGAGTGTAAATTAGTACAACCACTATGGAGAACGATATGGAGGTTCCTCAAAAGACTAGGAATGGAACTGCTATAAACCCAGCTATACCTCTTCACAGCAATGTTCCAAAAGAATTAAAGTCGGAATAATATAGTGATGTATGTATATCCATTTTTATAGCAGCACAATTCACAATCGCAAAGTTATGGAACTAACCTAGGTGTCCATCATCAGATGAATGGATAACAAAATTGTGGTATATACAAAATGGAGTTTTACTCAGCCATAAAGAACAAAATTATGTAATTTTCAGGAAAATGGATGGAACTAGAAAATATTATTTTAAGTTAGATCAGTCAGTCTCACTTAGTCAAGGGTTGTGTGTTTTCTCTCATATGCAGAAGGTAAAGAGAACATAGGAAACAGAAGGGACTTCTTCAGATAAATGAGGAGAGAGACGAGTAGAATAATGGAACAGGATGGGAGGAGGGAGGTGGGGAGAGGAAAATGGAGGCCTGAAAAAGGGAACAAGTCAAATAGTGCAATAGCAATATATGAAGTTATTGCTACCAATTTTACTAACATGTAAGGAGATGGAGGAGTGAGGAGCGGGTAGGATGAGGAAGGAAATACACCAAGTACTGTGTGCATGTGTGTTGGTGTCACTGTGAATCTCACTATAATGTGTAATTAAAATGCATTAATAAAAGTTCAGAAAAGATAAATAGGTGACATTTTAGCATTTACACTGGACATTAGAGAAGAAAACAGCACATGAGGCATAAATATGTTCATGTTTTGCATGATGTTCCACTAGTGTGTTCATTACATTGCTTATAAATAGGCCATGATTATTATTTCTAAAAGTAAAGTAATATTTTCATTAGATTTGAGACCACCCATATTTAAAAACTAAAACTGATACCTACAAAGAACATATATCAAATGGATTTTGTGACACTATAGGAAAACATTTTTATAAGAAAAATTACATACATTGTTATGGTGAGAATTACTACAAATAGTTTCTTTTTAAAAGTTAAACTTGTGACAACTACAAAAATAAAACTCTCAATAATAATTCAATAAAATATTAAAAACTTTATATAATTATATGATTTTACTCTATATAAAATAAAACTATCAAACATGTGCTATTTCATATTTTACATACATTGAATCATGCTGTGAACTCTTTAAAGTTTGGCTTCCTACACTCAATTTTATATTTATAAATCTCTCCCTATTATCTTTTAAACTTAAGTAACATTTATATTCAATGCCACATGTTATTCCACTTTGGCAAGGTACAATAATTTTATTTATCCATTCCTCTTAATGATAGCACATGGTTAGTTCACAGTTTGAAGTTATTAGAATTGTGGCACTATGAATATTTTAATTCATGTCATTTGATGAATATGCACAGGCATTTCTATGGGTGTATACTTAGGAGTGGATTGCTAGGACATACAGTGCACATCCCTTTATGTTCAGCATGTATGACCTAATACTTTTTCAAAGTGTTTACACCAATTTATAACCCTTCTATCAGCAGTTAGGAGTTCTGGTTGCTTCACTTACTATTTTCTGCTTTTCCATTACTCAGAAGAACATGTAGTGTTACCATGTTGTGGATTTTGTTTCCATTTGTCTGACAACTAATGAGATTGAGAATTTTTATTGGTTACTGGCCATTTGTATATCATCTTTTGTGAAGAATTTGTTCAAATATTCAGTGCACTTTACTACAGGTTTATTATTATTTTTATTGATTTGAAGATATAAGTGTATGCTCAAGATAAGTACCTGGAATAATGTTTGTATTGTTTAATTTTCCCCTCTTAGTTGCTATTCTGTTCTCTTAATGGTTTCTTTTGTTGAATGTAATTTCATTATTTTTGATAAAGATTATTTTTGTCATGTTTCTTTCATTGTCAGAAATATTATGCCCTTTTGAAAGCAATCTTTGCTTATTCCAAGGTTCCTAAGATGTTATCCTATATGTTTTGCTAAAAATTTCATTGTTTTATTTTTAATTATATTTTCAAAGGTCCATTCTGTGTGTTTTATATGGACAGTGAGTCAAGAAACCTTTATTAAAAATAATATTCTTGCCTCTTATATTGCACTATTGCCTGTGTTATAAGGTATGTTAAAATCATATACAGGGGGATGCTTTTGGCCTCTTCTGTTCCACTGGTTGTCTTGTCTATCTTAAGCTAATAAAGAAGTCTTAATATCATAGTAATAATATGTTATTGTATCATTTTAATATTAAAAATATGGGAATTATAACAGTAATAATAGTGAAGTAGAAATAATTCATAATTTTCAAATTGTGGAAATGTTTCATTTTGTATTGTTTTAACTTTTATGTAGACCACAATATATAGCCTATTTTTAAAAGTCCTAAAAGCCATGTTAAAATATTGTTCTAAAGGAAATTACAAGAAGAGAATTCTTTTTTTTTAACTTGACTCCTTCAAAATGATTTCTATGTATTTCTGATGCAATTTTCTTTTACCCATTATCTACTTTAATTTTTAATATACCCTTATTGGTGCATTGTAGTCTCACATTATTAAAAAGTTCAGAGTCATAGGGACATACATGCACACAGCACTTAGTGAGCTTCCCCCCAGCTCCCTCCTCAGTCCTCCTCCTTCCTCATAAATGATATTGAGATTGGCATTGATAACTTCATACATGTATATAATGTCCATGGGAGTGTTTCCTTCATTAATTCTCCCTCCCCACCACTACCACCCTCCCCTACACCCCTTCTATTGCTCCACTGGGGTTTTTTGTTCCTCTTTTATCTAATGTCCCTTTTGTATCCCAATTACTCCATAGCTTCTACATATGACAGAAAATATATGACCCTTCACTTTCTGTGACTGGCTAATCTCACTTAACATAAATTCTTTTTTTAGTATGTCTTTTTGGCATGAGATATTATATGCTCATATTATACTTTCCCTTATTCAGCCCTGGAGAGAGCCATTTCTTCAGGAAAATTGGATTCATTTCAGTGGAAAATGAATCCAGAAACCAAGACCTTCACACTTACTTTATTACTGCTTTGTGCTCTGTGGCCATTCCACTGGAAAGAATGAAGAGTCAAGGTTATGTTTATGCATGTGTGGTGTATATGTAAGTATACATATATACATATACAACATGCATGTGCAAAATTATAAATGACACATGTGTAGGCTTATATAAATATGTGCTATATTTATATGCATAAAACCATAAATTAACAGTAATAATGTGAATTCAAACCCAGCACTACAATATTCATGTTTGGCTTTCTCCTTTTCATATCTGTAGTGCCTTTCTCTAACATTAAGAATCTATCAGTATTTTCAGTATATTACCTTATCTTCTCAATCTCTCATATATAACCTATACCTAGACACCTAGAACTGCCCCTTATTTTACTCCCTTCCTAACACGGCCTCCCTCTCTACTTGTGTTACTTGAATATCTTTTGGATTATGTCATTAAAGAAAGAAGAAAGGAATGAAGAAAAGTGTCATCACATTTTTCTTTGAACAAATTTCAGGAGATAAATAAAATTTTTGTCTATTACACAATCATCGAAAAAAGGAAAATTTAAAAAGGGAAAGAGACTGCTGTAACCTATCTATTTCATGAAGAGGGAGAAAGTTTTCCTTCTCGTCTTTACTATGTCTTTATTATTGGTTTTATTCTGTAAAGGAGTGTCACAAGGATTATCAGTGGTCACATTTTAGTCTTGATTTAATACAACAATATTACACAATTAACAGACCCATAACATGATTTATTAAAAGATAGAAAACACTGATGTATTTTATAACACCCTCAAATGGAAATTGAAAAATAGAAATAAGTATATGGTTCATTGTTATTTTCTTGTGTCCTCAAGCTGAAATAATTTCTAAGCCTCTGTATTGCAAAACCACATTGCACACATTTTTAAAACATTCTGTTCAATATATATATATATATATATATATATATATATGTATATATATGTATATATATATATGTATATATATATATAATTGTCCTTGTGTTATTACTGTTATAAAATTAAGTTTTTCATTATTTTGGATATTATATTAAATTAGAAGGGTATTAAACCAAAAGGTACCTGGCTTAAGGAAGTTTTTTCTTCTGATGACGTCTTAATAGAATTTAATTATAAGTTAGGTTGGTATTAGTGTGTAACAAATTAATCCCAGCATGTATTGCAGTTCAAACAATCTATTCTTATACTTTTATTTGGTTCATTGTGATTATACATCATACTGAGTTATAAAGTGATAGGAATATACATGCACACAACTCTTGGAGCACTTCCCTTCAGGTCCCACCCCTCCCCCTCTACATACATTTCTTTGACATCAGATTGGTAATTTTATATACATACATAGCATTATTTCAACTGTTACATTCTTTACATTTCTTGCCCCCCGCTCCTTCTTCATCCCTCCACTGGAGTCTCTTCTCTTCTACCTGATGTTACGTGTGTTTCCCAATTTCTTTCTAGTTTCCAGATATAACAGAAAACAAACAACTATTCGTTTTTTGAGACTGGCTAATCTTGCTTAGCATAATATTCTCATTTCATCCATTTCCCTGCAAATGACATAATTATCTTCCTCTTTATGGTTGAGTAAAATTCCATTGTGTGTATATACCACGGTTTTGTGATCCATTCACCTGTTGATGGACATCTAGACTGTTCCATAATTTGGCTATTGTGAATTGTGCTGCTTTAAACATGGATATGCATGTATTGCTGTAATACTCTGACTTCAATTCCTTTGGAAAGATGCCCTGGAGCAGTATTGTGGGTGATATGGTGGTTCCATCCCCAATCTCCTGAGAAACCTCAACACTGATCTCCATAGTGGCTGTCCTAGTTTTCAGTCAAACCAGCAGCATATAAGAGTTCCTATTTTCCCACATTCTCACCAGCATATATTATTGTTGTATTCTTGATGATTGCCCTTATAACTGGAGTTAGATACAATCTCCTTGTAGTTTTGATTTTCATTTCCCTAATTCCTAATGATGTTGAACATTTTTTCATATAGTTATTGGCCATTTATATTTCTTCTTTTGAGAAGTGTCTTATATTTTTCAATTGCCCATTTTTAAAATTTTATTTTATTGATGCATTATAATTATATATGATAGTGAGGTTCATAGTGATAAATATATACATACATACAGCATTCATTGTGTGTTTCCTTTTAGTGTTCTCTCTGCTCCCCTCCCTCCCCACGGATAGTTTTTACATCAATACAAGTAACTTCATGTATGAACAAAGAGTTATTTGGATAACTACCAACATCAAATCTCCCCTTTATCTTCCCTCCTCCTCCTCCTTCTCTCTCTGGCTCCCCCCCATTCCACTAGTATCTCCCCTCATTTATCTGAAATTTCTTTTATTTCCCAATTTTTATCTAGTTTCCGCATATGAGTGAAAATATATGACCTTTCAACTTCTGTGACTGGCTAATCTCACTATGGATAATAGTCTCTAGTTCCATCCATTTTCTTAATGACATAACTGTGTGTTTTTTATGGCTGAGTAGAATTCCATTGTGCATATATACCAAAATTTCATAACCCATTCATCTGCTGATGGGTACCTAAGCTGGTTCCATAGCTTGGCTATCGTGAAATGAGCTGCTATAAATATGAAAATGCATGTGTTGCTATACTCATCTGATTTCAACCCAGACATACCACTTTTTGGGATCATTTCCCAGTTTTGATTGGGCTATTTTTTAGTGTTTTTTAAGCTCTTTGTATATTCCAGATATTTGTCCTTTATCAGAGAATAAGTGACAAAGATCTTTTCCCATTCTGTAGGCTCCTTTGTAGAGTCTTAATGGTTTCCTTTTCTGCACAGAAGCTTTTTAACTTAATGCTATCCCATTTATTAATTATTGTTTTAATCTCCTGACCTTTCGGCATCCTATTTGTTATGGTTTTAATGCTTTGCCATGGGTCCTTTTCCTCAGCCCATATAGAAATATATGAGTCAGGAAACATAGTTGCAAAGTTAAAGTAGGATATATTGCAAAGCAAGAGAGAAAACACCACACAAAGGTGATGGGGTGCCCCGAAATGAAGCACTGCTGCCCCCCTAGACTCCGGGTCTTAAATAGGGTTTTTAGTGCCTTATCTTGTCTTTCCCAGGCCTGGTTGTCATGCTCACAGGACCAACAGCCTGCTTTGTCAGCATCCCTGTGAAAGGATAATGCTTCTTTCACCTTTAACCAAGCCCATAGCCTTCTAAGTTTTAATATCTTTATTTTTGTTACCAAATTAATTAATAGGCCAGTCTTACTCTTTAGCATGCTCTTTGTTCTGATATCACCCTTGACTATGTGAAGGGATGCATGGTGTTATTTCCTTTTTAGTTCTGGTATCTGTGCCCTTGTAAGTGTCAGCATTTTTATCTTTGTTGCTATGGTAACAGCCTGTTTGCAGAAGTAAGGCAAGCTCTTTAGAGCAAATTAAGACAAGTTAAAATCATATACTCATAACTGGATCACAATTGAGAAAGTTTCTATAAGAACCTGTATGTTGAAGTGTTGGTTCTATGCCCTCTTCTAGCTGTTTCAAAGTTTCTGGACTACTTTCTATGCCTTTGGTCCATCTTGGGTTGACTCCTGTGCAGGGTGAGAGGTTGGGGTTTAGTTACATTTTTCTATAAATGAATAATTAGTTTTCCAAACACCATTTGTTGAAAAGGCTGTCTTTTCTCTGGCATTTGCTTTTGGCACCTTTATCAAAAATCACCATCTATAAATATAAGGATTTATTTCTGAGTCTTCTGTTCCATTGGTGTATATGTCTGTTTTTATGCCAATACCATTCTGTTTTCATTATTATCACTTTGTAGTACAATTTGAAATAAGATATTGTGATGCCTCTAGCATGGTTCTTATTGTTGAGAATTGACTTGGCTATTCTGAGTCTTTTGTTTTTCCATATTAATTTTATGACACATTTCTCTAGGTCTGTGAAGAATGACAATGGTACTTTAATAGGGATTGCCTTGAATATGTAGATAACTTTTGGTAGGATGGCCATTTTGATTATAATAATTCTGCCTACCCAACAGCATGGGAGGTCTTTCTCTAAGATCTTCAATTTTTTGTTTAGTGTTTTATAATTTTCATTATAGAGGTCTTTTATGTCCTTGGTTAAATTTATTCCTAAATATTTCATCTTTTTTGAGGATATTGTGGATGGAATTATTTTCTGGATTTCGTTTTCAGTGGATTCATGATTGTTGTACTGGAATGCTAGAGATTTTCATCAGTTGATTTTATATCTGGCTACTTTGCTAAAGTCTAGAAGTTTATCTCCTCTAGAAGTCTTCCAGTTGAGTTTTTTTGATGTTCTAAGTAAAGAATCATGTCATCAGTGAACAAAGATAATTTAAGTTCTTCTTTTCCTATTTGTATTCCTTTAACTCCTTTCTCCTGCCTTATTTCTGTGGCTAGTGTTTGAATAGTTATGGTGACAATGGGCATCCTAGTCATGTTCCTGATCTTAAAGGAAATTATCTCAGTTTTCCCCTATGTATTATGATGCTGGATTTGGATTTATAATACATAACTTTTATGATGTTGAGGTAGATTCCTTCTATCCATAATTTCAGTGTTTTTATCATGAAATGGGATTGGATTACGTTAAATGCTTTTTTCTGTAACTATTGATTTGATCATGTGAGTTTTTCCTTATCTCTAGTCATGTGGTAGATTACATTTATTGACTTGTATATGTTGAAGTAGTCTTGCATTGCTGGAATGAAGCCAACTTGGTCATGGTGTATTATTTTCTTGATGCAGTTTTGAATGTGAATAGCTAGTATTTTATTAAGAATTTTTGCATCTATGTCCTTCAATGGTACTGATCTGCAATTTTCTTTTCATTCATTATCTTTATTCAGGTTGTGGATTAAGGTGATGCTGGTTTTGTAGAATGAGTTTGGTAGCATTCCTCCTTTTTCTGTTTCTTTGAATAATTTGAGGAGCATTGGACTTAGTTCTATAAAGTTCTTGTAGAATTCAGCTGGGACTCTGTCTAGACCTGGACTTGTCTTTAATGGGAGAATTTTTATTGCTGATTTGATCTCTTTACTTTCTATTGGTCTGTTTAGACTTTCTCTGTACTCTCGGTCTAATTTAGTTAGGTTGCAGTTGCTTAGTAATTTGTCAATTTCTTCTAGGTTTTCCAGTTTATTGGAGTAAAAGTTTTAAAAATTATTTCTAATAATTTTCTGGATTTCCCCATTATCTACAGTGGTATCTTTTTCATATCTTATCCTAGAAAATCAGATCTGTTCTCTCTTCTTTTTTAGTTATGTTGGCTAAGGGTTTCTCAATTTTATTTATCTTTTCCAAAGACTTTTATTGCTCTTATGAATTTTTTTTTCTATTTCAATAATCTCATGACTGATTTTTATTATTTCCTTCCTTCTGCTGGCTTTGGGGTTATTTTTTGTCTGTCTTTCAAGGGCATTGAAGTGAATCATTAAATTGTTTATTTGGAGTCTTGCTGTTTTTCTTATGTGGACACTCGATGCTATAAATTTTTCTCTTAACACCACCTTCAGGGTGTCCCATAGATTTTGGTAAGTTGACTTTAGGGAATTTTTAAATTCCTACTCTGATCTAGTCTTAGTTTAGTGGTATATGATTCAATTTTCTTGCATTTGTGTGATTCCTCTGGATCTTCTTGTAGTTGATCTCTACTTTATGATCTGATATGATGCAAGGAATTATATCAACTTTTTAAAATTTGCCCATGCTTTTCTTGTGGCCTAGAAAATAGTATAATTTGGAGAAGCTCCTATGAGCTTCTGAGAAGAATGTGTATTCAGCTGTTATTAGATGGAATGTTCTGAAAATGTCTGTTAGGTGGGTTGCAGATGCTTAGGAATTAGGTCCAATTGGTTTATAATGTTCATTAGGTCTGAGGTATCTTCACCAATCTTTTTTCTGAAAAAAATCTAATTGTATGAGACATGTGTTTAAATCTTCCAGGATTATTGTGTTGGGGTCTTTCTGGGTCTTCAAGTCAAGAAGAGTTTGTTTTACCTAGGTAAGTGAACCAGTATTATGGTCACAAATATTTACTATGTTTATGTCATCATTTTGGATATTTACTGTTATCAGTAAGAAATGACCGTCTTTCTCTTCTGACAAGTTTTGTCATAAAGTCAGTTGTTTCAGATATGAGGGTAGTTAACCATGCTTGTTTTTGGTCTCCATATGCATAGAATATCTTTTCCCATCCTTTCACCTTCATCTTGTGAATCATTCTGGCTATAAATTGTGCTTCTTGCAGGCAGCGTATACTTGGATTATGAGTTTTAATCTATTTTGTCATTCTATGTCTTTTAATTGGGACATTGAGACCATTGACATTCAATATTGTTATAGAAGTATGACTTTTATTTTTGTCATTTTGAGTTATGTTTTCTTTTTCAAACAATATTAGTTATCCTTTGCTTAGTTGCTCACCTAGTGGTACTCATCCCTCCTCTGGTTCTGATATTTATTTTTCATTTCTTCTTAGGGATTATTATTTTTTATTGTTTAATTGAGTGCTGGTTTGGTCATCATGAATTATTTTAGCTACTGCTTATTTTGGAAGGTTTTTATTTCTCCATCAATTTTGAACAATGGATTTTCTGGATATAGTATTCTTGGTTGGAAGTTGTTATCTCTAATGGCTTGAAGTGCATCACACCATGACCTCCTTACTTTCATTATTTCAGTTGAGAAATCTGAAATGATTCTTCTTGTTTTACCTCTGAATGTCACTTGGCCTTTTGCCATTGATGCTTGTTGGATTCTCTCTTTAGCTTCTATTTTATATATTTTGATTATAACGTAGCATAGAGATGTGATCTTCTTTGATCTTGTCTGACTAGGGTTCTGAGTGTCTCCTGTACATGGATGTTCATATTATTATTCAAGTTTGGGAGTTCTCTGATATTTCTCTGTAGAGATTCCTAATAGCCTTGGATTGGCATCTATACATTCTTCAATGCTAATTACTCTTGAGTTTGGATATTTGATGTTACTCCATAATTCTTGAATGTTATGGTTCTGATGTTGTATTCTCTTTCCTATATTCATGACTGATTGTTTAGTTTTGAATATACTATCTTCTACAGCTGAGATTCTTTTTTCCATGTGCTCCAGTCTATTGGAGATATCTTCAATTGAATTGTTTTGTGATTATTTAAACTCATTCAGGGTTTCTGTTATTTCTTTATTGACATAGTATTACATCTTCTGAATATAACTCTTATTTAATTCTTATGATCTTTGCTCATATTGAAAATCAAAATTCTGAATTCTCCATCTGGCATCTTCTGCACTTCTGTATCAGTGACTTCCATTATTATGGGGTTGTATTTATTGTAGTCTTGGTGGACTTTTTCCCCATATGTTCATGGTTCTTAGTTTTTCAGTTGTGTTTTTGTAGTTCCCACTTTCTCTTTTTGCTAGTGTATTCTGTGTAGTAGTTATATTTATATAGTGAGACCGAAGGTGGGGTATGAATTAGTCTCTGACCATCTACTTCTTATTATATGGCATTTAAACCCAATCCTCACTGCCTCTGTAATTGGGTATAAGACCTGGCATCTTTAAGATATTTTGGTGTTCTTTTTGCTGGTTAATTACTCTAGGCTGTGGTGCAGGATGGGGGGGGGGAATTGTCTATTCAGGAGTATTGTCCATCCTCAATTTTACTGTTTTGTTGATACTGGCTGGGCTGTCTCCCACCTTATTTGAACTGCCTTTCAATTTTGGGGAAGGTCAGTCTCTCTTCCCAATGCTCTCTGTCAGTATGCTGGGGGCATATGAGTGGGATTTGGTGGATGATACTCTGTCCCATTCAGTTTTTGAAGCAACTGGCAGTGGATTTTATATTTCTCAGAGTCCTTCTTTTGAGTTCAGAGTTTTCACTCCAGGTTTGGACATTTATGTCATGGTAGACACTATTATTTTGTAAAATGAGGCAGAGGAAGAAGATAGAGGAATATCAACAGACCAAAAAAGAGAAAAATCATATGGGAGAGAAAAAATGTCTATGGTGACTTCAATAATGAAACAAACCATTGAGAGGAGAAGAAGAAAATTATTGAAATGAAAAGGAAAGAAAAAAGTCAAAACCCAAATGGGCAAAGACTGCAGACTAGCCCATACATGAACACATTCACACAAAGGAAAGGCAAACTTAAAAAGAGATGGAGATGAAACCCCAGACAAAAATCAAGTAAACAAAAGCCAAGTAAACAAAAAAGTAAAAAAAAAAAACCCTAGAAAATCAAATAAAATAAAATGAATAAAAAATAAAAATAGAAGGGAGAAAAAAGTAAAGAAAACAAACAAACCACAAAAGAAACCCCCCAAATACATACCACCAACAGCAATTTTTACTTTTAATGTGGACTTGGTCTTGTTAGTAGTGAAGTTTCAAGGAAGGAGTATTCTGCTCTAAATGGTTGTGGGCTTCTCTAGCATCTGCACAATATAGACTGTTTCCTTTACCCTTTAACAAACTATTCAAGGAAGGTTAAATTTAGACCATTTGAATATTTTCTCAACTCCTTTCTGGTTCAGTTTAAAATTTTCATAGTCTACCATATGCTAGGAAGCTATGCTGATTATTTATTGGGTGGATCTGGGATATGATTCTCTTTCTGTCTGCACACATTGCAATCCTGGTAGCATGACCTGAGAGCTCACTGGGACCTGTGCTTATGGTGGGCTCCATGTACCTTCTGATGTGGGGGTGGGGGCTGCTAAAGAGAAGTCCTGAAGGCACTCCCCAGTCTACACAGACTCTGCTTACAATGGTTTGACACTAGGTTTGGTTCTGTTGTGGGGTTGGGCCTCATTGATACAGTGGCCCTGATGCTCTCTATGACCTAAATTGACACCCCTGTAGTTTTTGTCTATGCTTCTGCCACTGAGTCTACAGGGGAAGCTATGCTGCTCTCCTGAGAAAGCCTGTTATCGATTCTTGGTAACCAGCCCTGCCTGGTTTCCTGTCATCAGCACTGTCCCCATTGTGGGTGCTAGACTGCTCTGTTGAGGAGACCTGAAGGCACTCTTCTTTCCTGTGGGCACCACTGGTTTGGGGGACCATGCAGTAGTTGCTGTTGCTGTTGCTGCTGCTGGCTCCTAAAGGGAATTGGGCAATGCCCTGTTGATCTCCAAAGGCTGCACAGGCCACTGAAGCTGATCCTATTTTGGGGGGTAGATCATGCTGGTGGAAAAGCCTGCCTGGCTGGTTGCTAGCAGAGTTTTGGGGTTTCCCCTCAGCAAGACCCGGATGATGCTGATGCTGCTCCCTGTGCTAGCTCTTGGAAGTGCTCTCTGGAATAAGCCAGTCCAATGACACTGATCCCACAGCTGTGGCTATGCCATGCCAGTGGGGATGCCTGCCAGCACCATCTCCTGGCAGCAGTTTGTAGTCTGGTCTGCGAGAGCTGGTCTCCTGAGCTGTGCTTGTTGGGGTTCCTGAAGAGGGCATGCCACAGCCACTGCTGCCCACCCTAGCTCTAGGAGGCAATTCCCTCCTGAGCAAGTCTTACTACCTCCTATTCTGCAGGGGAAATAAGCCATGCTGGTAGAAATGCTTGCCTGTCCCAGCTGGTCAGCTGAAGCAACCTTCCAGCAAATAAATGGGCTATGCAGATGAAAGGCCTGATGGCCCTCCCCTCAGGGCCTATATCACCAGAATTCCAGGACTTCCTGGTGGCCACAGCCACTGCCACTGCCTATGATGGCTCCTTGGAGGTAATTCTGGGCCTGCACTGGGCTTGCGATGCTAATTCTGAGGTGGGAGATAAACAGTATTGTCAGGGAGGTCTAAAGTCCTTCATTTTCACCTACAATTAGAACTGGGAACCCTGTCACAGTGGTGTGAGCAATTCAGCATGGGGAACATGGTGCCAAGTTCAAGCTGCTTCCACTACTTCTGGGTGAATGGAGGGAAGTGGTGGACTATACTCAGAGCTGCTCAGAAAAACTGCTCGGGGAACAGTGGCACTGGGCACGTGATGCTTCTGTGGGTGCTAGGTCAGTGTGTGTGTGTGGGGGGGGACTCAGTTCAGCTCCACTCACTGCAGGTAATCCTGATGCCAGGTGCAGGGCACTTTCTTGGTTGCTGTGTGTGTATGTGTGGGGGGGGATGGGCAAGATCTGCAGGCCTCACAGACCTTGTTGGCCCCACCAGTGCTGAATCTGCAGGGAGGGGGGAGCAGTAGATTTCACTAGATTAGGCTGCAATTGCAGAGGCCAGTGCCTCCAATTGTTCCCTTGGGAGAGAGATTAGTACCACCCTTGTGGCTCTGAAGCTGAACCCTGGAGGGCAGACCCACCCTTTTGCCTTTGGTTGCTCCATTTATTGAAAGGAACCTGTCTGAGTCAGCATTCTCGATGACATAATCTAAAAGACTGACCATGTAACTAAGAGAAAGGAAGATTTATATTCTCATAGTTTTCCTTGGGGATTTTGAAGTTCAGTCCATGTGAGGCTGGGGACTGTGGATCTCAGGGCATGGTGATTGTAAGCAGAGAGGGAGAGATCAAGGCTCCACCTCACATTATGGAGGGCAGATGCAAGAGAGAGCAAGCAAGCAAGGGGATTCCAAGATACAAGCACAGTACCTAAGGCCACAACCCCAGGGACCTACCTTCTCTAGCCACACCCTACCATCAAGATAAATTGATTCCAATTAATTTATGTACTAATGAGATTATAACCTTCATGACTTAACTATATCAACCTTGGACTCTTCAAGGGCCAGGGGAAAAATGTCATGGTTAGGTATAGAGTGTCCCCTGAAGAGCTAACATATGAAGCTCAGGGTTAACATTTAATGGATTTATCTGGGTGGTGGCCAAGGACAGAAGGGTGTGGCTGGAGAAGATGGGTCCCTGGGGGTATGGTTTTGGGGATTACATATGGTTCCTCTTCCCCTTGCTCTGTCTTGTTCTGGCCTCCATGGTGTGAGGAGGGAAGCATTGTGCTCTCTGTCTCCACTTCTTACTCTCATGTCCTGAGATCCAAGGTCCATGGCCTCCCACCAGGCTGACCAACATCCCTAAGGAATCTGTAAGCAGCAAATAAATCTTCCTTTCTCTAAGATACATGGTAGGTTTTTGGATTATAGTAGTGAGAATACTGATGAAGACAGTAATTGGTACCAGAGAACTGAGGTCACAATTCATGTGGGTTGTGACTCTTTGGAACTGTTTTGTGAGAGGAAATTGGAAGGGCCAGAATGTGGCTAGAAAGGTGGGCAGTAGAAACTGCTCAGGAAATTTTGAATAGCAAAGTAGCATTTTTCTACTCCATAGAAAAATGGAGTAGAGCCCACACATGTTACATTCTGGCAAAGAACTTACCTGCATTTTTCCCATGTCCTGAAATTTTGTGTAAGGCTGACTTTAAAGACAACAGGTTGATTATGCTGGCAGAAGACATCTCAAAACAGAAAAAGTATCCAAACTGAAGTATGGATATTGTTGATCGTGTTTATAAAATTTTACACCAAAGTTTGGGAGTGGAAAGTAAGCAGAGAGAGTTTATAGATTTGCAGTTTGGCCAGATAGGCATATGTAAAATTGGGGCCTAGAAATATGATATTGTGGAACAAAGTAAGATGGATCAAAGGAAGGGACCAGCAATGTCCATGATGGAGGCAGCGGAAGGAGTTGGGGCCAGTGGTGGCCCAGATGCATGCAGGCCCAGCTATGGTCTGAATGGGGCAGGCCCTGTGGCTGTGATTGAAAAGGGCCTGGTAGCAATGAATAAAGAAGGCATGGCTACCTTTTCTGTTGCCAGTCCATTTTTGTACTCATGTAATCTGGCTTTGCTGGAAAAAAGAAGCCATGGAGGCTTCCCTTAAGGTTTCAAAGGAAGGCCTGGGTTAGAATCCCTGCAAGCGGGTCTAAATGGGACAGTTTGTTTAGTTGTGAGAGTGAAGCCAAACTTACAAGAAAACCCCTAATATTTAGAAATACCAGAAACAAGGAATGACTATAATGAAAGGCTGCAAGCTGCAAGCCAAGAGTCCAGGCTGGAAGTGTGAGTATGCTGCCAGTTGAAATCAAGCAGCCACAGGGGCAGTGCTGCCAAGGCCCCTTGGAGATTGCATCTCACCACCATGTGCCCTGGATGCCAGAAATGGAGCAGCAGTATTAAATGATTGCTCCACTGGATTTCAATACTGTTTTGGTCTCATTCCTTCTTTCCATGGTTCTGTCCCTCCTCTTTGGAATGCAAATGTTTACTCTTTGCCATTGTAAATTGGGTGCATGTAATTTTCTTTTTATTTTGATTTTCATTTTTCTTCTACAGTGGCTCACAGCCAAGAGTTCACCTTGAGACTCAGAGGAGACTTTGGACTTTGGGACTTTTGAAAGATGCTGGAACTGTTAAGACTTTGGGAACTCTTGGAGATTTACTATATTTTGCATACTGAATTGATCATGCGCTCTCCAGGGCCCATGTTTTGCTTAGACATATTAGATATTGAGTTGTGGTTAGATATAGAATGTTATGGTTTGATATAGCGTGTTCCCTGAAGAGCTCATGTATTAAGCTCAGGGTTGACATGTAATGGATTTATCTGGGTGGTGGCCCAATCATGTAGGGTGTGGCTAGTGAAAGTGGGTTTCTGGGGCTGTGGGGATTGTATACAGTTCCTCATTTCCTTAATCTCTCCTTGTTTCCAGCCTCCATGATGTGAGGAGTGAAGCCTTGTGCTCCCTCTCTCCCCTTCCTGCTCCCGTGCTCTGAGATCCATGGTCTCTGGCCTCACAAGGACTGAACCCACAAATCCCCAAGGAAACCATGTGCAAATAAGTTTTCCTTCCTCTAAATTCCATGGTCAGAGCCGGGCGTGGAGGCACACGCTTGTAATCCCAGTACTTTGGGAAGCAGAGACCGGAAGACTCAGGTTCGCAGCCAGCCTCAGCTCTCTCACTCTCTCTCTCTCTCCCTGTCTCTCTCTCTCTCTCTCTCTCTCTCTACCTAGTGAGGCCCTCTGCAACTACGTGAGACCCGGTTTCAAAATAAAGTATATAAAAAATAGGGCCGGGGCTGTAGCGCGGAGGTAGAACGCCCCTGGGATGAATCCCCGGTACCGCAAATAAATAAATAAATAAATAAATAAATAAATAAATAAATAAATAAATACATTCCATGGTTAGGTTTTGGATTACAGCAGTGAGAACACTGATGAAGATAGAGCCTTTCTATGGATCAGAGGCTGTTAGCTTGGGCTCTTTAATAATTCCACAAATGTCAGTTGTTCCAGTGTCTGCTCTCTTACATCAGAAAGAACAGGGAAAATTTCTTTAGATTGATTTTCATATGGAGCTCCTAGGCTTTGCATCTCCCCTGTCATCATAAAATCCCCTCAATCTATTTGCTTTCTTACAAATTATTCTAAGTTTCATTAGTCACTATAGACACTTTTCTTCCCACAATCACTTAGAATAGCAGAGCTTCCTCAATTTTCAACCTGACAGTTCACCATAATAGCTTTCCCTGGGCTAGCCAGGTGAATGGATCAGGGAACACATACAAGAAGTTTTGTGGGGTGAGCTTGGAAGTCACTGTTCTCATTTATTTCTGCACTCATTTCATTATCTATAACTCTTTCAGATGGCCACAAGTAACAGCCAGGAAAGAGGAAATTTAGTGTTTATGTGTATCAAGGGAAAAGGAAGCAAATTTTTGTGAATAGCTATCAATAGTTATAATAGAAAAATATTAAATATATATTTAATATTTATATATATTAGACCTTCTCTGGTTGAAGCATAAAATATGAGCCCATATTAATCACCCAGTAAACATTCCCTCACACCTTTATAAAACAACTCTAATAGCAAGAAGCTTCTCCAAACCCTACATATTCTTAGCCCACTATTTGTAAGTTTTTGTATTAAAAATATACACATTTACTCAGCAATTCCATTCTGGAAACTCTACAATAAAGAAATAAGAACATAATTCAAAAACAATTTTATTACAAATGTACCCACTGATTGAGCAATCACATTTCTAGGACTCCATATGATAGAAATGAAAGCAAATTTTTAAAACTATTGCATTAAACATGTACTCATTTTCTCAGTAATTCAATTCCTAGGACTTTATACCGAAAAACAAAGTATGTCATATTGAAAAGCTCTGTTCTCAGCAATTTATTCTTTAAAATATCTTTTGAATTATTATTTATATTAGTGAAGGCAAGAAATGAAAGAAAAAACCCTTCAATAAGAAAGTAATAGAAGAGTTGAGTAAGTATTTTGTGATCATGAAATTTAAGCAGCTGTTTCTTAGAACTAAATTTAGTTGGATTACAGTAATTTCCACAATGTATTGATAGGAGAAAAAAGCTCCATATTCAACATTGTATGTAATATAAGCTCATTTTCCTAGAATAATGAGAAAATCACCAATACACCTAAGTGCAGAAGGCATATTTGTAATTTTACCAGAAGAACGATGAAAGGTATGACTATGTTTAATATTTTGCAGTCTTCATTTGGCCTGGTTGAGGTCAAGTGAGTATTGGAAGTAGCAAAGCATGAAGATCAAATGTTAGCCAGTTGTGTTGGTACTCACCAGTAATCCCAATATTTGGGAGGATCAGACAGGAGGATCACAGGATTGAGGCCAGCATCGGCAACTTAGTGAGGCCCTGTTTCAAATTTTAAAAAATATAAAGGCCTGGGGGGTATATCTTGTAGCTTGGAGGTAGAATGCCCCTGGATTCAATCCCTTGTATCAAAAATAGATGTTAATATCACCCAGTATAAACTCAGCATTAATGGTGAACTACATGAAATTATCAGTGGGATTATGATCGTACTCATACAATGAAATAACTGAACAGATACTCACTAAAATTATATGATATGTAATGATATCTTGCATAATGATTAAAATGATTTACTTAAGCTCAGCGGTTACGTCACCTACAATATAATTGCTTAAAATATGAGATACCCACTTAGGGCATTTCAGGCTTGGGTTTTTAGTAATGCTCATAAAAATAAATATTGTACCAATACTGTATTAGCAGAAGCTTTTCAAAGAACCTAGTGGACACAAGGGGAGATCTTTATTTTTCACTATTTGATGATAGAAGAATAGTGTATATAGTCTTTTAAAATCCTTAATAATTCAGAAGAACATTTAATGAGGCTCTTTCATCTCTTTTCCATTTAAATTTTTAGTAAGTTCTTCTATATGATTTAGCTCCCTTTTTACTCGATTGTGTTTTACATCGAAAAGATTGATGCAAAAATAATCCATAGCAATTCTATAGCAAATTTTCATACTTTGAAAATTCAACTTACTTTCCAAGAAGTCAAATTTGTCTGTTGAGCTGTCTAGATGTCTATGCTTCTCTCTTTAGTTGTCACATGTGGTACCTTTCTTTGTGCCATTTGGCCCCATAACCTAGTCAGATATTTTGATAATTGCATTACATAGTCATAAAAAGAGATGAACTGACTAAGCTGGCATACGGAAAGGATCTCAAGGAATTGTTGAGCCAGGATCTCAAGGAATTGTTGAGCCTTTTAAGCCAGCTTTTGAGACTCATCTAATGACCCTGAGAGGTTTTGTGTGTGTTTGTTTCCTACTAAAAATGCTACAGAGGTATTACTGCACTATAATTACATATCGTATATAACTAGTAATTATAGATGCTTTGTTGTTGCTCTTGTGGATCTAAATGTCTAAGGAATAGATGGGATATGTTTCCTTATGGAAAAAAAATCCCATGAAAACCTGGAAATTATGATAGTGTAGAGTCGCTCAAAGGTTGAATACTCTATTTGCAGTTGAAGTTATAGTGCAACTTGGAGAAAGGTCTTGAAATTTAAATGTTCAGACTGTGAAATCTAGGTAAAGAGAACTCCATTAGACATAGAAAACAGGTCTGAAGAGTTAGCTATATCTTATTAGAATGGCAACAGCGAAAAGCATAATATCAGTAAAGGTGAGACTAATCTATTCTGTGTACAAAGCTCTAAGAACAGAGCTACTGTGTATTTGTTTTGGTGCTGCAACCTTGGAGTGTGGAAAATAACTAAGAGAGCAACACTAATTCACCTTCATAGACTGATAATGGAGACAGCAGGTCATCATAAACATAGCATGGAAGGAAAAAAACTTTCCCAAAAGTCCTATTGCAATTTCAATAAGAGGCAATAACACTGTCACCACAAACTGGGGTATGGCAAAGAGAACAGACATTAACATTAAATGAATTTGGGAGCAAAACTTGAGCATGATTTGTTATTGTATCACAGCTGTTTCTTTACTTCACAAAGAAGGACCAAAATGTATATTGCTTATAGATTTGGAGGAATTAAAAGTTAACTTATGATATTTATTTACATGATAGTACGCTTTCAAATATTGCACGTAAGGGAAGGCAATATGTGTGGTACTCTTCAGAATAAAAGATTTACATAGAGAAACATGACTTGTCTGCTCAGCCTACAAACTATTGGTCAAGAGCTATGATTCATTACCTGTAATGTTAGACCAGCCTGATCCTGGTCTCTCAGAATGGCATTATTAAACAGCAGTGAGATAAATTTAAGGGACAAAATAAGTGAAATCTCCCTTGTAAGATAAACCAATATCACTCATTAGGACGCAAATGCATATGACTGTACTTTATGCATTAAAATAAGGATTTACCATTGTTCAATGAAATGGCTGACAAGGAGAGAAAGAAGTTGGATGTTTCTCTACTATTTCTTTTATACAGGTGTCAAGAGATAGCATAAATGATTGATGCAGTCTTGTATTATAGAGTAAAAATGTTGTTTATGAATATCTTACATTGGAAAACAAAGAATAGGAGGGCAAAGAAAAAGGATAAAGTATAATGTATATGAATAAAAATAAAAATATATTAACTAGTGAATTTTAAATAATTAAAAAATCCAAGAATCTTAGATGAAAATGTACTAATAACAGATTTGAAACCTCATTAAAAACTGACATTAAACTGTCTGCAATGAGAACTCTTTGTAAATTGAATTAATTTTTAATACATCCAACTTCATTATTGTACAGTTTCCTAAAATTTGTAGATAAATTAAAAGGGATAAGTATTTATAAATAGGCATATATTAAATTTCCATGTGTTATATATTTATAAATATGTTTTTGCTGTGTAAAATACTTGAAGATATCTTTCAAACTCATATGTTGATTAATCAATGAACATATCTCTCTTGAAAAGTGACAGTGTTCCCAATGAACTCAGTGGTCTAATACATCTTTCCCAATCTATAGATTAAGTGTGTTGTTTTAGAGGATCAATGAAAAGGATGAAAGGGTATGTGTAAGGAAAGAGGTATGACTTTATCTTCTTTTCTCTATTAAATTGTTGCTTGCATTAAGTCTATAGCATCAAAATACTTTATGATACTGAATAAATACTTTTAGAAATTAAAGCATCACCAGAGACTCTATTACTACTTCCTCATTTCTCATGAAGATTTTATAATTTAAAAGAAGACTAAATTGCTTCTAATTATTTTTTGAAAACATAGATATGAAATGCTTAGTTTTTTTCCACCAAAACATGTGAATCATACAAATGGGATATGAAATTGCAAAATTCACAAATCAATGTCTGAACTTTTGTGTTCATGTGTGGTACTAGGGATTGAACACAGTGGAATTCTACCACTGAGCTACTAGGGGATTGAACGCAGTGAAATTCTATCACTGAGCTACACCCACGGCACTTTTTATTTTGAAATGGATCCTGCTATGTTACTGCACACTGGCGTGGAACCTGTGATTATACTGTCTCATCCTCCTAAGAACTGGAATTAGAGGCATGTGCCACCACACCTAGGTGATGATGACTAAGGGGTGCTCATTTTCTGACTTACATGGATATAAAGCATACACTTATTAATGAAACCCTAGCAGTTCAGCATCTGCTATGATGATCTCATTATCTTTTATACTCAAAAATCAGAATCACCTTTTTGTTCTGAAGGTAGTAAATTCTTTTTTTTTTTCCTGTAGTCTTCAAATATTGGTCTCATCAATTGTTCCTTCTCTTCTTCAATTCTAACCTTCATGAAATTACCACACTCTATTGATTTTATACATAGCAGTATATTAATCTGTTCTTTGTTCCATTCCCATTGTTACTACCCTGGATCAAATATATTCCACCATTAGAGTACATTTTGGTTAAGAATGCAAACTACATGATTCTTAAGTTTCAATTTCTCCTCTGCACTAAATAGATTTCTGTACTAGAAAAATTCCTTAACTATAATAGAATTTTGCTTTCTCAAGCTGAGAAAATAGTTTTTTTTGTATTATAAGTGTAACAGAATATTTTGTACATATAAATAACATATGTATTATATGATATATACTTATTATATACATATATGTATATATGTATAATAGTATATATGCCTATATCAGATGATGTATGTTATTAAACAAAGGACTTTGAATATTGCTGCATATTTAGTTAATTCATAAGTATTAGTTGCTATTATTGTTATTATGTCCTAAATTGACTTTCTGTCTCTGACCATGTTATTAACTTGATCTTTTTAAACTATTACTTAAACTTAACTTTATCCTGATTTAAGTCATAAAGTCACAATCCCTTAGTATACCTTTTAAATATTTTTATATCTCAAATTTATATTTGATAAATATAAGAATATTTGTCATTATTTGCTCAGTATTTATTGACCAAGAGCTGTGTAAACTTGTGTGTCAGAATTGTAAAGAACTCAAAAAAATTCTGCTTCTTCCCTTTAGTTTCTGTATATTCTAACTCCTTTCTAATTCAGAATTCATCCTTTTTATATGATTCTCCTGTGGACATATTAAAAGCTGGACAAATGGAATACCTTTATGGTTACAACATATTATCAGAGGGAAATAGTCATTACATTCTGTAGACTCGTGTACATATCACAAATCTTTTATTGTTCTTTGGGAAAAACTTATCTAACCTATAAGAATATAGAGTCTAGATATAGGATTTATTCTTATATTGCCTTTGAATAATCTCTTAGTGTTCTTTAGGCACAAACTTATCTGATATATGACTACAGAGTCTAGATAATGTGAGTTTTTTAATATTACCTTTGAATAGTCTTTATTTTCTTCCCAGAATTTATTAGAATTATATAATTCCATCAGTAATTTTTTTTTGCTGTTTCTTTTTCTTCTTCTTCCACTACAATGCATTTTACCAATGCTAAAAATAAAGGATGACCCAAAGAATAACAGTTACCGAAATATAGGTATTAAATTAGGAAAAGACTTATAATTAAATTTTTGCCACATGGATGCAATAATTATTGTTCTGCCAGCAGGCATAGTGGCACATGCTTTTAGTCCCAATCTTTGGGAGGATGAGACAGGAGGATCACAGATTTGTAGGCCTCAGCAACTTATCAAGGCCCTCCACAATTTAGTGAGACTCTTTTAAAATAAAAAATAAAGTAGGGCTGAGGCTGTATCTTAGAGGTAGAATGCCCCTGGGTTCAATCTCCAATACCAAATAATAGTAATTATATTACCATAATAGAAATAATAGTAATTATTTTTATTATAATTGGCCAAGAAAACTCAGAGATCTTTTTTTTTTGCACTGAATCAGTCATCCGTTACTTCTTCCTCTCTTGTGCACCCAGAGTTAGACACTGATTAAATTTCTTGAGAAAGTTGAAAAATGTTGGCAATTTTAACTATATTTACATCTTCCTTTTAATACTTTCTGCTTAAAATAATTTTATACTTACATAAGTCTTGCAAAGATAATAAAGAGCTCCTCTATACCCTTAACTTAGCTTTTAATCACTGTAACCTTGGTACATTATAAAGTTGGAATTTAACAGTAATATAATATTAACTAAACTGCTGATCCCACCAGGTTTCCCACTTAGTCACCACAACACTTACCTGAGATAACCAACTTGCAGAGAAAAGATTTATGTTGGCTCACAGCTGTGGAGGTTTCAGTCCATGATCTATTGACCCCATTGCTTTTTGCCTGTATCAAGGCAGAACATCATGGTGGGGAGCATGTTCTAAATAAAACTTTTTATTTCATGCCTAAGGAGATGAAGTGGCTGGGGTTCCCCTGTCCCCTTCAAGGTCATCCCATGAATAACCTCAAGACCTCCACTAAGCTCTGCCTTTTAAATTTTCAACCATATCTTAATGGTGTCATGGGATGGGGATAAAGCCAAAGGCCTCTGGGGGACATTCCTTTTCCAAACTACAGCATTTCCAAACCAATGCCCTGTCTTTGTCCCAGGGTAAAGTTTAGGTACTACAATACATTTAGTCTGCATGTCTCCTTGGTCACTTACAATCTATGATAATATCTCAGTCTTCCCTTGTTTTTCATGAATGTGGCACTTTTGAAGAGCACTAGTCATATATTTTATAGTATATCCATCAATTAAGATTGTTCTCATGTTTCTTCATAAAAAAGAGAAATATTTACTTTTAAATGGAATCAATTAACCTGTGCAAACAGTGAAAGCATTCCAGAGATGCAAAATATTCTACTTGGCCAAAGCAATGAAGTGGCCACAAAACCTGGCAAAAAGATGGCAGTTTTAATGCAGATGACAAAGAGAAAAACTTGGCAATTCTGGTAGAAGTTTAACTCAGAACAAAAGGGAAAGATAAAAGGAAACAATCTAACAAAGGTTTGCTTTAAAAATGGACTGTCAGTTCTATAATAAAATCATTTTTAACAGCTGAAGTTTTGAACCATTGTAAATTTTCATGTATCTTATAAATATTTAAATACATTTTTCACTAAAATATTTCTATAAATATTTAATTTAGAAATTTTACTAGGAAATAAGTTTAAACTTAAAATACTCTTAATGTTTTTAACATCCAGTAAACATTATTTTGGTCACTTAACAATTCAAATGATTTGCTGAGTTCTGATTATTCAAGATAAATGAGTTTAAAATTCACTGCAGCTGCTAACAGTTTTTCTTGATTTGTTTACATTCTTTGGATGTCAGTCAAATCAGGAAAAGATAGACAATATTGATTTTGCATAACCCAGGATTAATGCATTGCAAATTTTACATAAATGGTGGCATATTTAGTTGAATGCCACATTATTAGGCTTCAAAATTAATTTTAGAGAAATGTTTTAATGACCAATTTACTACATGATTTTTATAATAAATGTATTATTTTATTTCTCATAAAAGCAATACTTAAATGATATTGTATTTCTAAATTACCTAACAGTTTTGATCTAATTGTTTTAAAATTTAATAATCATAAATCAAATGTATTTATGTCCTTATACACTTATGTCCTTCATATGTAATTTTCAACTATAATTTTTCATGTCAAGAAATTGTTGGACTTCAAATTGTACTGTTATTTTTACAGTATCACCAGGTTTTAACATTAAAGTATCTATTCTTTACTAATTCTAATAAATTTCATCATTTCCAGAATATGATTGTGTGTAAATATATAATAAAATATAGAAAATCTTAATTCATTATTCAATAGTGACTAATGTATTTTAAAATGCATATTTACAAGATTTAAATTATTAAGCTTACTGTTGCAACATAAACTACTCTGATCCTGTGTCTAGGAAATATCATCTGCAAAACAGATATGCCACTTATCCTAGTTCAAATAATTGCTTCTGCAGTCGAAGCAATTTAAAAAATGAAAGGCAAAACTAAAGGCCAGAATGTTTCATTTAAATGATGTTAGTTATGTACTGCTAAATTCCTGGTATTTATATATAATTAAAGTTTGGAAACATTTTAGACATTGTTTATTAGAGGGTTTTTAAGAAGAAGCTTGTCTCCATCTGAACAAATTTATTTTCCCCAACTAAAAAGCTTAAACATATTGTAAAAAGTATATATGCAGTAAAAATTATTATTAGTATGTAGTAATTTAAATAATTCTTAATTTATTATTAAATAATGATGCATACATGTGTGAATCTGTACATGATACAGATATTCAGATTAAAACCATTTTTTGTATCCTTCCATTTGTACAAATTCTAACTTCTCTTTTGCACTAATAGGTATTTTAATGAATACCTACTAATAATAAATAATTTAGTAAATATAATAATGAACCTATTTGTAATAAAATAAAATATTTTATAATTTCTTTTCATCCTTATTTCCTGTATTCTTATGCTAAAATTTTATGACTGTCTTCATATGAAATTTCTGATCTTCATTTTCTAATATGTAAAATGATTATCTTAATAAAAAATGACAGTAGAGATACTTTTAGATACTAAATACTTAAGTAAATATAATTAAAGTTTGCAAGAGTTGTAATGACTTGAATTTAGATGCTTGACCTTCTGATTAATTTTTTGGTAAGAGTTTTAAAGTCTACATATTCCTTTAAAAAGATGTTTTACATACCTGCCACAAACTAATATGTCTGACAAATTCATAGATATTAAAAAACATTGTCCACACACCCTTGCTTATTAAGTACTAAAATGTTTTTGCAAATACTTTATATTGTTTTGAGAAAATTGGTCTTGGTTTTAGTTTTAGAATAAAGATTCAAAAACATGCACAATCCAGTTATAACTTCTCAATTATTTTTTTAATTTAAAATGAATGCTCTCTAATCAAATTCAATATCATTTCAAAAATATTTGCATATATTTCATATTATATTTGAGGGAGAAGGCTGTATTTTTCTTTTAAGTAGATTATAGGCATAATTAAGGATGCTTTATTGGTAGGTATAATAGTTATCATTTTGTAAATCACACATGCATATATAATACTTATAAAAATATACTAAACTAAGTATAAAGTATATATTTTATATTCAAATTAAGTACCAATATACATATTTGGAAATATTTCAGGATACTTGCAAGCATAATTATGTTTTGTTCCATTTTTACATTGGATAAAATTGTTTATAATAACCTCAGACTTGTATCTCTGTGCACAAGTGAGTTATTTTTGATATTTGCATTGTTTTGGTGGGGTTTTTAGTTGTGTTGACAAGTAATTTGACTAGAAACAAACAAAACATTTGATTGAAAATGAAAATCAAACATAAAACTTTCTTCTTTTTGTGAGCAGGTGTATTACCAGATAAATCAAGTCTAACATTGAACTGAATAGCAATTATAAGAATTTAATCAAATCAGCCAATTCAGTTGTATTTGGTAGAGTAATTTAGGATTTCACCCATAAATTAGAAGTTTCAATTTGTGTTAAATGCCATCCTCTAGCATCTCCTGTGGAGACGTTGCTTTGCTGATGGCAAGTTCGTATCACCCATACCTCTAGGGGAATTAGTTCAGTGTGATGATGCATTCCAACAGAATTAAAATTGAATTTCAGTTGTCTCATAATAGTTTTTCATAATTATCTGACAACCTATTTAACACCACCAACATATTTCTGTTCTGAAAACCTAACAGGTGTGTGGTGGATTTTCATCATCTGTTACAAATCAGTACTGATTCCAACTGGATATGTTCCACTCAATAGATGGACATGTTTTATACTTGTAGATATCCTGCACCTGTTCAAACAGTGTCAGCTCCAAACCTGCATTCCTAGTCGATGCTGGCTGTTCTGTTCTTGACACATGGCCCATTTGATCCACATCATTGTCTATGTAGAACAGATTTATTATACACATACTAGTGCACCTGTCTCAAATGATCTAAATCTGTCACTGTCTGGCACATTTTCAGTCTTAGTAGTTTGTGAAAGAATAGGTTGATCTAAGTTGAATCATATTTTTGCTTCATGACAAAATTGACCAAAGAAAATTTCAACTATATACCATTCAAAACAATCTTAAATTAAGAATTTTCTACTTGATTTATTTTTCAATATGAAGAAGGAAATATATACATATATTCTCAAGTTTACAGATACATACATATATATTTATATGTATATGCTCATTATGAGAGTATAAGTGAGAATGTGCTCATTATGGATGATGAGATTAGGGGGTCATGGTTATCCTTAGTAAATCTATGGTAGGGAAGGCAATGTTACCCTTGGGTAAAAAAGAAAAACAATGTATTGTCATGGTACATGACAGCTGAAATCAACTAATATTGATCCAGCTGAAAGAAAAAAATGGAATAAATGAGCAGGATAAAAAGAAGAAGAAACAGGAGAGGAAGATGTTCCCATTTGCAATCACAAATTCTATTTGTGGCTCATAAATATATATTTCTAAATAAGAAAAAATTTATTGGGGTACTTTCTCTTTTTATGACAGTCTAGCTAAAGCATTGTCAATTCTGTTTATCTTTTCAAAAACTGTGCCAATTTTTTTATACTGAAGTATAGAGTGATAGGAATATACATGCACACAACACTTATGTTTCTCTCAGGATCCCACCACACTCCCTCACCTTCCCCATACATATCATTAAGAATAGTACTGATGATTTCATATATGTACATAGCATTATTTAAACTGTTACCTTCATTACATCTCTATCCTCCAACTTTCCTCCCCTAACCCTCCATTGCTTCACTGGAGTCTCTACTCCTTTATCTGAGGTCTCTTTCGTTTCCCACTTTCTCCCTAGCTTCCACATATGAGATAAAACATACATACTGCTATTTGCTTTCTAAGAATGGCTAATCCCACTTAGCATAATATTCTTTAGTTCCATCCATTTCCTTGCAAATGACATAATTTTGTTCTTTATGGCTGAGTAAAATTTCATTATGTGTATATACCACAGGTTTGTGATCAATTTTTCTTTTTTATGGACATATAGGCAGGTTCCATCATTTGGCTATTGTGAATTGTGCATCTATTAACATGGATATACACATATTGCTATACTATTCTGAATTCAATTCCTTTGGAAAGATATCCAGGAGTGGTATAGCTGGGTCATGTGGTGGTTCTATTCCCAATCTTCTGAGAAACCTCCACACTGAGCTCCATAGTGGTTGTACTAATTTGCAGTCCCACCAACATTGTGCAAGTGGTCCTATTTCCCCACATCCTTGCCAGCATTCATTATTTTTTCTGTTCTCGATAATTGCCATTCTAACTGGAGTTAGATGGAATCTCAGTGTAGTTTCGATTTGCATTTCTCTAATGGCTAATGATTTTGAACATTTTCATATATTTATTGGACATTTGTATTTCTTTTGAAATTTGTCTATTCAGTTTAATTGCCCATTTTTGATTGGGTTATTTTAGCAGTAATTTTTAAGATCTTTGTATATTCTAGATATTAGTGCTTTATTAGATGAGTAGCTGGCAAAGATCTTCCATTCTGCAGGTTCTCTCTTTAGACTCTTGATGGTTTTCTTTGATGCACAGAAGGTTTTTAATTTAATGTCATCCCATTTAATAATTCCCATTTAATTTTCCTGAGCTTTGACAGTTTCATTGAAGAAGTCTATACCAGAGGATATATGTTGGAGCATTGGTCTTATGCCCTTATCTAGTAATTGCAAAGTCTTTGATCTGATTTCCAGTGTATTTTGATTTGCATCTCCCTGATTGCTAAGGTTGTTGAACATGTTTTCATTTACTTTTTGGCCATTTGTATTTCTTCTTTTGTGAAACATCTATTTAGTTCAGTTGGACAATTCTTGATTGGGTTAATTGTTTTTTTTTAGTATTAAGTCTTCTAAGTTCTTTGTATTTTTTAGATATTAGTCCTCTATCAGTGGAGTAGAAGGCAAATATCTTCTCCCCTTCTGTAGGCTCTCTCTTTAGACTCTTGATGGTTTCTGTTGCTGAACAGAAACTTTTTAATTTAATGTCACCACATTATTAATACTTGTTTTAATTTCCTGGGCTTTTGGGGTCTTATTGAGCAAGTTTCTACCAGTTCCTATATGTTGAAGTGTTGATCCTATGCCTCTTCGAGTAATTTCAAAATCTCTGGTATAAGTTCCAGGTCTTTGATCCATTTTGAGTTGACTCTTGTACAGGAAGAAACGTCAGAGTATTCTTCAATTTTTCTACTAATGGATAACCAGTTTTTCCAACACCATGTGTTGAAAAGGCTGTCTTTTTCTCCAGTATATGTGTTTGGCACCTTAGTCAAAAATCAATTTTCTATAAGTGTGTGGATTTTTTTCTATGTCTTCTATTGTGTTCAATTAGTCTATTTCTGTTTTTGTGCCAATACCATGCTGTTTTTATTACTATTGCTCTGTAGTATAATTTGAAATAAGGAATTTTGATGCCTCCTGCATGGTTCTTATTGCTGAGAATTGTTTTCATTATTCTGGGTCTTTTGTTTTTCCATGAATTTTAGAACTGATTTTTCTAACTCTGTGAAGAATGAAATTGTTATTTTAATAGGGATTTTATAGTTTTTGAAGTTATTGTGAATGGAATTGTCATCATAATTTATTGTGCATTTATGGATGGTGTATAGAAAAGCTACTGATTTTTTTTTAGATTTGGTTTTGTATCCTGCTACTAAGCTGAATTTGTTAATCAGCTCTCAAAGTCCTTTGGCTGAGGTTTTTTTTGGTCTTCTAACTATAGGATCATGTGATTTGCAATTAGAGTAGTTTCAGTTCTTTTTCTATTTGTATTCATTTGATTTCCTTTTCCTGCTTTACTAGCTAGAGTTTCCAAAGCTATATTTAAATGTAGTGGTGATAATGGGCATCTTTGTCTTATTCCTGATTTTAAAGGAATTTACTGCAGTTTTTTCATCTTCAATAAGATGTTGGCTTTTGGGATTGGAATTGTGCAGCTGCTATGGAGATTAATGTGAAGATTTCTCAGAAACCTGAGAATGGATCCACCATATGATCCAGCTATATCACTCCTGGGTATTTTTCAAAAATTATTGAAATCATATTATAGTGATATATGCATATCCATTTTTATAGCAGCACAATTCACAAGAGCCAAACCATGGAACCATCCTAATTGTCTGTCAACAGATGAATGGATTACAAAATTATGGGTTATACACACAATGACATTCTACTCAGCAAGAAAGAACAAAATTATGTCATTTGAAGGAAAGTAGATGGACTTGGAAAACATTGTGTAAAGTGAGTGTATTGGACAGGGTTCTCTAGATTAACAGAATACACAGAATGAGTATATTTGAAAAAAGGGATTTATCAGATGGGCTTACAGTTTGAAGCAATGTAGTCCCAGGTTCTGACTGCACGTGGAGAGTCAGAGGAACCAGTAGCTGGTCGAACGGTCTAAGAGCTGGAGTCTTAGGATCGGAGCAACCACTAATTCAG
>PVJS01008498.1:0-52917 GCA_004027185.1 Glis glis
ATATATATATATATATATATATATTTGAAGTATACATATATTTTTAAACTTTTAATTTTATCTAAAACTTATTTTAGAATTTAGTATTTTATCCTAAAACAAAAAGTATTTATAACGTATTTAATCTTATATTTAAGGATGGATTGTTGGCCTAAAACAATGGGAGATTAGAAGACTAGCTCTCTCAACCCACAATTAGACTGTCAGTATGTAAAGGTGATGAAAAATATGAAACTTATATAAAGAGTTTAGTGATTCACTGAAGGGAGGGATCTGGATGAAATATAAAGAGAAAAGGAAAAATGCGATGAAAACTCTCTTTCCCTTGGCATTGGTGAGGTTAATTATTAACCTTATTGTGCTATATGCAATAGAACATTTTAAAAGAGTATTATAATGCCACTTGAGGCACCATTTTGAGACTAATACTTCAGAGTTTAAAGAAAAAATAATTTAATATTATATATGGAAAAGTCCTTAAAAACCAAATGTTTTTGTTATAATAATAAAAAACTTAATATTATGTATGGAAAGGTCCTTAAAAACCAAATATTTTGTTACAACTTTTTAAGTGGAGCATCTTACAGGTAAATTATTTTATTGCATTGGCTGGAAGCATGCTCATAATACCTGAGAGTCCAAACGAGCTACGTATGTATAATTGAAGACTGAATTAATGTCATCTGAAGATATGTACGTCTGCCTGACTATTGGGTAGATCTAAGTTTGCATGTATCTATCCGGCACCAGCTACATGGGATCATCAAAAGATGATCTTCTTTTATGTGAAACCTTGGCAACAAACGCAGTGTGCTGAAATATTTAAAAGTATTGAATAACCTTTTTTGAATCTTGCGGTTTATCTTGGAACAACTGTAGACACACACTGATGGTACAAAGCAATGGTGGGAAAAACTGCAGGCATCTTAGCATAAATGAAAGTGCAGCCACCACAGTGTCTTGGTAGACTTTGTATTCCCTACCATGGATTTGCAATTTTTAAAGAGCCAGTTTCCTTAAAAATATCCTTGCCAAAGCTGTAAAAATGATTAATATTATGAACTCTTAACCCTTCAGTAGCTATCTTTTTTAATGTTTGGTATGATAAAATTGGATGTATGTAATTTTGCTACTTTCCGAAGTACTACAGTTGTCTCAAGGAAAAGCACTTGCATGATTATTTGAGTTGGAAGCATCTACTTACTTTTTTTAATGGAACCTCATTTTTGCTTGAAAGAACCACTCAGCAGCAAACTCTGGGTATTCACATGTTTTTCTCCAAAATGGATGAAGTGCTTATTATATCAAAGAAAAGCATCACAAATAACATCCTTCCTTTGGTTTTTGCAATGTTAATTAATCATATTGTGCCATGTGTAAGAAACCAATTTTGAATAGTATTACAGTGCCAGGAGTGGCATTATTTTGAGGCCAATCTTCTGGAGTTTGAAGTAAAAAAGAATTGGATGCTTTAAACATTGATGTTAAGCTGACGATATCTGTTGCCAGTGAGATAAAACTTAAAGTTTTCAAGCAAAGATTAGATTTTTGAAAAGTTTGTTTTCACCACCATAAGCTTAAGAGCTTCCTAGTATTTGTGTGTGTGTGTGTGTGTGTGTGTGTGTGTGTGTGTGTATGTGTTACTGGGGATTGAACTCAGAGGATTCTAACTCTGGGCTACATCCCCAGCCCTATTTTTTATTTTTATTTTGAAACAGTATCTCACTAGGTTGATGAAAGTCTCACTACTTGCTGAGGCTGACCTTGAACCTACAATCCTTCCAAGTACTGGGATTACAAATGTGAGCTACCACACCTGGCTTCCTACTACTTATAAACTTTCCTAATGAGATAAATGATGACATTAAGGGATGTGATTTATTTTAAAGTCTAGTTTATTGAGGCATAATTTACATATAGTAAATTGATTCTTTTACATTTGCAGTTCTATGAGTTTGGGCCAGTATATGTATAGTCATGTATTCACAACCACAAATAGGATATTTCTTTCTTCATATAATTCAACCAAAATAATATACTGCAACAGACAATACAGAAGCAGATATGAGAATCCAACTGTCTTATAGTAAGCCAGGCATTAAGATTTGCAAAATGGCAAAACAATGCACCCATCTTGCTAATTCCTTCTGCTTTAGAAAATATGTTTTTATAAATAATTATCATTTATGTTCATATGTGATGGATTCCTCATGTTATTTTACAAATATTAATAAATATTTTTACATTTTCTTAGTTTTTCCCTAAAACACTAAGTAATGCTGGGTAGAATTATCATAAATAAAAGCTCTTTGGTTCCTTAATAATTTTTGTGTGTACTGGGGATTGAACCCAGGTGTTTTACTTCTGAACTACACATCCAAACCTTTTTTTTTTTTATTTTGAAACAAGGTCTAGCTAAGTTACTGTGCTCTGGCCTTGAACTCGTGATCCTCTTGTCTCAACATCCCAAGTGCTGGGATTACACACATGCACCACCATGTCCGGTTTGGGTCCTTAATAATATTTAAAAGAGTGAAAGACCCTAGGACAAAAAAGTTTGAGGACCACTGGTTAGGCAGACCGGCAGGTGCCCCTAGAGAATGAGACTGTCTGGGGAGTGATGAAGTTAGGAAGCCAA
Source organism: Glis glis (assembly GCA_004027185.1). Lineage (NCBI taxonomy): Eukaryota > Metazoa > Chordata > Mammalia > Rodentia > Gliridae > Glis > Glis glis. Next base: position 2,639 of record PVJS01008498.1, read on the forward strand.
CTGCATCTCCAAATCTTTGGTTCATAGTAAGATCTCAATATGTGGTTGTGGAATAAATGAAAATTAGGCCATAAGTCAATATAGTCAGGCTAATCAATTCCAGAGAATGAAGTCTCTGAAATGAACTCATTGTTTTTATCAAGGGCCTATCATCTTGGCTCAGAGGCGTATCCATGTTGGTCTAACTGCTGACATAATTGATCTGCAAGAGACTGAGAGTAAGCTGGGGTTGGGGATGATGGTGGGGTTGAGAGTGTAAGCAGATCCTTCAGATATGTGCAGAAGTATCAAGTGCAGAGGAGCAGAGAACAGGATCTGTGGCACAGGTGGCTGGGTTCAAGGAGTCCGTTGGGAAGGGTGGGAGGAGTTTGTAGGAAGAGAGAAGCAGGGTGACCATGTAGTGCTAGGACCCGCAGATCTGGATTGGATTTGGGTCAAGTGGAAGTCTACTGAGATTGAGGTGGCCCTGCATCAGGTCCTATGATAGCAGAATTTGAGCAGGATCCCTCTGTGGGTAGAGATGGCGTAGTGATACTGGCAGTGTTAGGTGCTATAGGATGTTGGATGGGGGTTTTCTTCCTCATATTCCCTCTCTCAATGTGCCATTATCCTAGTATATGAACTGAGTCTTACAGTCATTGGTATTCACCAGATGCCAGGAGTTATGTTTGGTTAAAGCAGGTTTGGAATGGGACTGAACGTAATGTCTCAGCACAAATCTGTGTCCCAGCCTCCTGACTTGTTTTCACATAATACTTATTGTTCAGTTATTTATTATTCCAGGAGACACTGGATTTATTTTCAAACAGAGAATTTTAAAAATCATATGTCCAGTGCTGCTGTCAAAATCATATTGAGATCCTTTTGTCTCTCCTCCAAATCTGGTAAAGTCAGAGCTTTTAAATGTGTTTTGTTAAAATCAAAGGTTATTTTTAGGAGATTAAACACAGGTTAACCTAGATTCTTTATTATATTGTGTTTGTGGTGACGGTGCATTATACATAATTCTATAGGAATTCTATTCTAATTTAGTAATAATTCATGTCCATGTATCTAGTATGACAGCATCATTAATTATGTGGCAATGAGTATGGAAAACATATAAACTGCTAATGCTAAGTATTATTAGAGGTTATAGCAAATTTTGCATGCTACTGAGAATAAGCTATGACATCAACACCTCGTCTTTAATAAACCCAGGGAGCACCCCAACTTGACACTTTTTTCTTACAATATGTGTTGGTAACTATAAAATTTAATACTTATTGAATTTTAATACTTATTTTAATTTTAATTTAATACTTGGGAAATAATGCATAGTATACAATTTGTCACGAAGAATTGAGCCTTCTTAGCAGGAGCATGATTATTTGGTTACCTAATGCTGTCTGCTTCCTGTCTGCAACTGTGAGGTCCTTTCCCCCCTCCTCTGCCTAATATGCTGTGAAGGTGCCAATTACCCTGCTGCTTATCAGTTGCAAACTAGGCTTGGTGCAAAGGGAGCATCAATTATTTGTGAGCAGAGAGCTAAGGCTGCTGGAATCATAATAAAGGATGCTGGAGCTTCCAGCTAATAGACTATATCAAAAGGCAATGTGTAGACCAAAGGCGGCACATTTCAGAAGTCTATGCCTTTAAAGATAAAACTAGGCCAGCTTTGCAGACTTTAATGCTATGTAGATTACATAAGAATTTACTAATGCTAATGAAGAAAACCGGTAGGACATTTTCCTTCTATGCACGCAGCCTTTAACACACACTGTGGATTTATTAATACTATTGACTTTTCCTTGCTGAATCTGGGGGTGCATATGTCTGTTTGCTTTCCTTCTAAATGGTAGGGAATACCAGGTGAAATTAGACTCACGTGTTCCTCAGTCCCTTTGTCTTCAACCGCGACCCTGTAATGATGAGTTTGTAAATGTACTGGGATTGCGATTGCCTTGCAATTTCAGGCTGAACTTCCTGGCTTTCATTTTTGAAGAGGCGGTTAAAGAGGTTAGAAGGGTGTGGAAATGTCAGTACTGGTCAACTTGGTTTGAACACTGTATTTCCAATTCCATAAGTAGGGTTTCCAATTGCTGGAACAAGCCTACACTTTTCTCTCTCCTAATATTCATACAAAATCATTCAACCATCCCACTTAAACATCCTTTTAAAATTGAAGATTCCTTTATGGCAGAATAATAATCCTAAATCTACTATGAACCTGTTCGTGTGGGTGGGAGACAACGATAAAAATCTTTAATTTGGCAGATGGTTCTCACTTATGTAGACGAGGATTACCTATTGATTTGGTTTTGGAGTAAAGTTATTATTTCAGAATAGTTTTAGATGTTCAGGAAAGTCGTGAAAATAGCACAGAGTCTCTGCAACCCCCACAGCTCATGCCCCTATTGTTCGCATCTTATGTTACCATGGTGTATTTGTTTCAACGAAGGAACCAATATTGGTACCTTTTTAGTTATTGATTTTTAATTCCACCTAGATATTTATTATTTGTAGGACACTGTTCCAGTGTTAGGAATTGTTCCCATATTCACTTATTATTATATTAATTTTCCAAATCAATTATGTTTTACCCACCAGTTTCTTGCCTCCAAGTCTCTTGTAGTTTATTCTTGATGGCATCGGACCATTTGGCATCCCAAGTGCAACCATGCTCCTGTGTTTTTCTCAGCCCCCTGGGCTTTAAGGGGTATGTAGGTATGAAGGTCAGATGCACTGAATGATATTTTAACTCCAGTTGAAGAAGACCAAAAACTAGAAAAGGCACTTTAATAACCTTCCCATCTGTTTCACATATCTTACAGAGGAGAAAACAAGCTCGTTGGGGTGAGGTGACTCACCCAAGGTCACGCAGGTTGGTGTCAGGGCCTGGCCTGAAGCCCAGCCTCTTAACTCCTTCTCTGTTTATTGCCTCTGATAAAATTTTCACAGTGACGCTTTTATTCTATTTATTATTTATGCCCTGCCTATTTTAAAAAAGGATTGGAGCCAGCTGCCCTGTGATTTACTTTGCTTTGAACATAATATAGATCACTGGATCCAGCATGATTCAAGAAGATTTTTTAAAAAAAAATGAATAACGTTTTCATTTATAATTATTTAATAGTTCTTCATTCTTAATAGTTAACACTGTCCATGCCTTGCACATAGTAGGCCTTCAATAAATATAGGTAAAATAAGAGACGAATAATACCAACTTGGATTTTTAAACAAAAGAGCTCACAGTGCAAGCAGGTGAATGCAGCATGACTGGGTGAGAGGGAAGAAATCAGATCTTTTATTTTTGGCTCTGGAAAAGGCAAGGCCAGGGAGAGATTGTGGGACGGATAATTATTTTGGCTTGCAATTCCTTTTATGCATTTAGATGAGCTAAAAGGTGCTACATTGGTGGGTGGGGCTTAATTTGGTGGAAAATGTTCCAGGTCCCAGGTATGACTTTGGGAAGGTTGCTTTCCTTCTCTGAGCCTTGAGTTCCTCTCCTGTGAGGATGTGAATAGTTATCTCTTGGGGTTGTTGACACCGTTAAGTGAGATAGTGATGAGAAAGTGCTTTGCAAACCTTAAAATCTGGCAAAGGTGTGACTTCTTGATATCTGGAGTTATTGAGAAGAACTCAGCATTTAAGGCAAGTTTTCTGGGAAGTACCTTGAGCTCCCTTTCCTGCTTTCAAGCTACCTAAACATAGTGATGATGTTAAAAAATATTAGAGATTGAAAACAGATATAAATAGATAACAGAATAACATGGTGTTATAACTCAACTATAAGATAGAGAAAGTAGAGTCAAAGATGGCAAGCATTAGTACTTAAAACCTGCCAGGTGGGAGAAGGGAAACTGAGCCAGGCAGGAATATCCCGTTGATCATCTCTGTGAGGCTCTGGCTCAGGTTTTATTACTCCGTTAGTAGGGAGGGATGGAGAAACCTTGGTCAGCTCAGAGGTTCTCTCTAGGTTGGCTGTGGTATATTCATAGAAAGCTTTTCCAAACAAAATCCTCCAAGTGACTCTGCATTTCTTTCTTTCTTTTTTTTTTTTTTGGTACTGGGGATTGAACCCAGGAGCATTCTACCTCTGGGCTACACCCCCAGCCATTTATTTGTTTATTTATTTATTTATTTATTTATTTATTTATTTAGCGGTACCGGGGATTGAACCCAGGGGCGTTCTACCTCCGCGCTACACCCCTGGCCCTATTTTTTTTATACTTTATTTTGAAACCAGGTCTCACGAAGTTGCGGAGGGCCTTACTAGGTAGACAGAGAGAGAAAGAGAGAGACAGGGAGAGAGAGAGAGAGAGTGCTGAGGCTGGCCGTGAACCCAGATCCTCCGGTCTCCGCCTCCCAAAGTACTGGGATTACAAGCGTGCGCCACCACGCCTGGCTTATTTATTATTTTTGAAACTGTGTCTCGTGAAGTTGCTGAACCTGGTCTTGAACCTGGGATCCTTCTGTTTCAGCCTTCTAAGTCCTGGGATTACAGGTGTGTGTCACCACACCTGTCTGTGACTCTACATTTTTGAGCCACAACTTCTGGAGGTCAAGACAAAGCCAGCAGGGGCCAGATAGGAACCAATAGCAGTTGTGCAAAACTAAACAGCTGCCCATATGTGATATTGTGAATTGCCCCTCTAGGAGACCTTTGCTTTTATGAGCTGGGACTCGGTTCATTCAATGCTATGCCGCTCCAGGCAAGACTGAGAAGCGACCTTGGCTGGTGCTCCTACCTTGTAATATCCCTCAATGCACCCATGTCTCACCACTTGGGGCCTCTGCTACAGTGTCAAGCTAGCTCAGCCTGCCATAGAAAGACTCCATGACATCCGCCTCTTCTCTCTTCTTTTATGTCGGGTTATTGAACTCCAGGGTGTTCTACCTCTGAGCTTTGCCCCTAGTCCTTTTTATGTTTTATTTTGAAACAGGGTCTCATTAAGTTGTTGAGATCCTTGCCAAGTTGCTGAGACTGGCCTCAAACCTGCTATCCTCCTGTCTCAACCTCCCAAGTATTGGGATTACAGGTGTTCCCTGTCAATGTGGCCTCGCTGATACTCCATTCTCTTAGGACCCACGCCATGCTCCATAACCTTAAAAATCTCATGTCCATGTAGAATAGAGTTAATGAGCTCTTATCCTGGGTAGTAGAAAGTTCAGAAAATTGATCTGGGGCAGGGGGGAGCTGAGTTTAGTTTTAGACAGGGTGGTATATGTAAGATTTCCATGCAGATCCGTCCATTAGTCAGATATAGACTGGTGATCAGGAAAGAGGTCTGGGCAATGGGTGTAAATTTTAGAATGATTTAGTTGGTGAGAGATTAGACTGACTATATGACCCTTGAGGGTGGAAGGTAGTAATATTTGGTAAGTCATGAAATCTCTGGTGGGGCAGGTAATATTCCTGTTTCTCCATTCGGTCTCATACTTTAATATAATGAACTTAATTTTTAAAAATTGATTTTTATTCAGATACCTAAAAAGGCTTAAAGTTACGAGTTTTAAAATATTTTGACATTTATTTCTAAACTGTAAGAAAAAATTCTTCTTTGTCAATCACTTTTACATATTCATTCACTTACCCATTCAACCAACAAATATTTGCTGTGTTTTTACCATTTTTCAGACACTCTACTAGAACTTGAGATAAAGCAGATAAAGTCACTGCCTTCATGGAATTTACACCGGTGGGAGGAGATGGACAATCAAGAGACAATACTATAGATGACTAAGTATGTCCCAAAAGGTGATAAATTCCAATAAAGCAGTATTAAAGGAATAGGATGGGCTGGCAGTGGAGTCCTAGTTTACCTCGGTGGTCAGGGGTGGCCTCTCTCCAGGGATGATATTCATCTGGGACCTAATGAAATTAGAATTGGGATTCTGCAGTCTCAAGGCTAATGCCTTAGACCTCTGAGGCATGGAGTCTAAGAACTGGGCTCTTCATCCCTTGATTGGTACCTAAATCATCCTGCTGGTCAGCTTTGCTCATTCCTCCCCTTTGGAGAAAGGTAGAGGTTGCATCACTTTGTATATAAGTGAAATTGGGATAAACCTGCAGTTTCATTAAGGAAGAGAACAACATTTCATAATGCTGTATTCTTCTAGGACAGTTATTATATAAGCTCTTTCATAGAAGGGGCATTCTTCCAAATAGCTTATCCATTTAGTTCCTGTATTTAACTTAATAAAACATTTGGAGTGAAATCTTCCAGGACCATATTGCACATACATCAGACTTCAAAAAATAGTTTGTTGGACACTTTAATTTATTCATACTGGAACTTCTTCCACAAGATATTTTGCTGTATGATAAGATACATATATGGTATATATACAATAAAATATCAAAATATAAAATTTAGGACCAAAATAGTATAAATCTAGAAAGTCATGATCCAAGAGAAAAAACTAGAATTAACAAGCCCCTAAGGACATTTGTGGTTTTTGTAGTAAGACTGAAATTTGGTTCTAAGCTTCCTGGTGATCAAAGTGACAGGGAAAAAGGTCAGGGCTATCAATTTTATTTGTCAGAAAGGGAAAAATTTACACCACACCCTTAAGGAAAGCAACACACCTAGCACTTACTCTACAAAAAGTTTCTCATGGGGACATGTTGAACATAATTTAAGTCCTATGAATTAGCTTTACTATTTTAAATGGCAATTATTATTTTTATAGTTTATTAATAAAAATTATTTTGAGAAACTATTGAAATGTTGTGTATTATTTTCCCTGAAATGAGAAGGACCCAGGATGATACATTTTGAGTTCTTATATCCCTCTCTCATTATCTTTTCTGTCACTTTCAACCAATTGGCCATTGTCTTGGCCTGTTGTCAGTGTTCACGCTTCTAGTACAATATGCTCCTATACATTTTTAGCTTCTGATATGTCATGCATAGACAACCTGAAAATCATGCTTGCAGCACTGAATTTAGAGTAATGAATAATGACGTCAATAATAAAAATAATAATACCATTTATGAGCACTTCCTATATGACCATAGTGTTCTCAACACTCTATATTCATCATCTCATGAAACCTGTCTACAATGTGATGAAGGAGAACAATTATTATTCCCATTCTATAGATAAAAACACTAAGGTATAGAAGAGTTACCTCACTTACCCAAGGCATCACATCTGTACAAGTACACCAGGCAGCGTGACTGTAGGATATGCACTAGTTGTCACCTGGTCTTATTTCTCAAAGATTCTCCCCTCTCGCTTTGATTCTGTATGGTTGCAGGCTGCTGACAAGTGAGATTGAGCTGTGTGACTGGACTGTTTAGTGTCAGCTGGCTAGCAGATTTTCTTTGACAAGAGAAGATGCTGTCTGAGAGGTACTGAATTTCTAAGGGCTACTGAATTTCTAAGGGCTGGCCCCATCCCTCCGGATTGCAATATCTGAATTCAAATCTCCAATCTTCTACTTATTCACTTCTTTGATATGTCTATTTATCTGCTGATTGTAGTTCTACCAGCTATAAAAATTGAAGAGGGTTAGAGTCTTGTGCAAAGTTGAAATGAGAAAAAATATAAAAAACATTGAAAGCACCTCGAGTTCCTTGTTTTCAATTCTGAATAAGGAATGATCATCTTACTTGCAGAGGCTTTTATATGTGTGGACTTACACAGTGCCAATTTACTAAATGAAACCACTTATTTTTAAAATGTTATTCTTGCCATTTCATATATTTTCTGTTTTATATAAAATGCCTTTTGTGTATTTATATTTTTTGATTAAGACCAAAATTCTACTATCCTTTCTGATATTGCACTCAGTCTGCCTGTGCAGAAGTGACCATCAGTTCAAACGCATAGCAAAATCCTCTACCTAAATTTAGAAACTGGTAAATGAAACAAAGATAGGAGCCTCCAAGTCTGTGGAAGTACAGTTGATAATCTTTTTGGCATTTAAACAACTTAAATCCTCTAAAACTTGCTCTTAGTAAGTAACTTCATAATTAAGTTAATGTAATAGCACTTTGTACTTGGTATTACATTTCAGTTGAAGGCCTAGAAAGGATTTTAACAAGTGTGAATGCTTTTTACCTTGGTTCTTGTAAAAAGGAGGTTCATTATGCTCAAATAATGGTAAGTCACATAAGAGCCATTAGGGATGGTGGGCTGGACATTCCATTAGTCAGCACTCTTCGGAGAAGCACCAATAGGATATACGTAATATATTATAAATATATATTTACAAATATGTCTCATATTTTTTCTCTTATTTATTATAAGGTATTGGCTCATGTGATTATAGAGGCCTATGATTCACACAATCTGTTGTCTGCAAGCTGGAGACCCATGAAAGGCAGTGTGTAGGTGGGAGGCCTGATGACTAGAAAGCCCATGGAGTAGATTCCAGGCCAGGTGTGAAGGTCTGAGAACCGGCAGTGCCGAGGGCAGGAGAAGACTGGTGTTCAAGTTAAGCAGTCGGGCCAAGAGCAAATTCAGTCTTTCTCTGCCTCTTAGTTCTACGCAGGCCCTTGGTGGATTGCATCATGGCCACCCACATAAGGGAGAGCAGTCTGTTTTTCTCAGTCCACTAATTCAAATATCTCTTTTGGAAACACCCTCACAGATGCTCCTGGAAATAACGTCTGGGCAGATATCTGGGCATCCCATGGCTCATTCAGCCGACATATTAAATTAACCATCATGGCATGGACTTCCACCACAGGCCAAACACACTTGGACTTGATATGCTGAATCATCTTGTACTTTCTGGATCAATTCCAGTATTAACTAATAAAAAGAATCCATGGGAGCCGGGCGTGGTGGCGCACGCTTGTAATCCCAGTACTTGGGAGGCTGAGACTGGAGGATCCGGGTTCGCGGCCAGCCTCAGCTACTTAGTGAGGCCTCCACAACTTAGTGAGACCCTGTTTCAAAATAAAGAATAAAAAATAGATAGGACTGGGGTGTAGCTCGGAGGTAGAATGCCCCTGAGTTCAATCCCAGTACCGCAAAAAAAAAAAGAATAAATAAAAAAGAATCCATGGAATGCATCAATAAATGGATATTAACTTCCAACTTTTTAAAAGGTTTCTCATCTATAGGTTGGAGTTCTGCACTGACCTTAACAGGTGCCTACTTTGAGGATTCAGGATGTCTCTGAATACAGGATAAACTGGTAGAAGGAGGAATTCAGGTATTCAATCGGATTAAAGTGATATGCAAGAACTGAAGGGGGCCCTACAGTGAGGGAGAAGGTCGAAAGTGAGGAGGGATAGGACTGCATGGTGTCTCTCTTTGATGTAGATCTACCATTAGGGCTTCACTCTCTGAGCCTTTGTTATGAATGAAGCTGCATGCCGAGATAGAGAAACTATTTTTACAAGCAACGAAGTATGATGCAGGGGCATGAGGAATGTTGCTTTGCGTGGACGACAATGCCGGCCTCAGAGTGGGTGTGTACAAAACACAGTTGGTGCTTCCGGGGCTTTTGACTCTGAAAGCTGAGGAAAGAGTATCTTCCACATGCAGCATCTGGGTAGAGGTAGAAGTGATGGCAAGGGGACCCATCCAGGAGACTTCTCACGAGGGACACTGGTGGCGGGGTGGAGAGGAAAGAGGTACTGGTAGATGTTCTGATGAATTCTTGAACACCTGTGAGGCACCCCTGTTGACTTTTAGACATGTACAAATAAAAGCAAGAGGCAGAGAAAGTTTCCTGTTTCTGAGTCCATTATCTGAACTCAAAGGTTGATGAGGTCTGGAGGAGCTCAGGCCTCGCCTGATAAAATTAATAAATCAGAAAAATATTTCTTTGGTCATGGTTGGCCCGGGATTTTGGTTTATAAACACAGCAAAGCAAGCCTTCTGTTAAAAGAGAGGTGATAGAGCATACCAGATTTATGGAAACAGAGTTATTCCAGATTTCTCCTTTGGACTGATGGTAATCTGCCCAATTCCTTGCAGGAAGCAGCTCACAGGGGCTGGGCAGAGATAGGAAATAAACAGCAAGAGTCTGTTTGCTTACCTGCAGTTACCAAATGAAGGTTTCACTTTGGCATTAGTGAGCTGGGGTATTTACTCTTCAGGATGTAATTAGAATGCACCAGAGGATTTTATAAAGTCCCGGTCAAGTGTAATCACAGCTGTTTGTGCCTCGAGGTGGTCAGCATGTCAAGTATCCCAGTGACACCTAGGCACAGAGAGAGTGAATTTGAACCCCAGGGATCTGACCAAAGCTTCCCAGGGAATATCTTTCAAATTTTCACTTCTATCTTAAACATGCTTATACAATCTTCATTCTACTCTATGATATGTTTTTTTCATATAAACTATGTCTTTTTATTGGTGCATTGTAATTACACCTCATAATGAGGTTCAGAGTGATAGAAACATGCACACAGCACTTGTTGTATGTCTTAAGTTGCTCACTTCTGAGTAAATCGGTGCTTCAGAAACCTGTTTATTCAGTCACTTAACAAAACCCAGAGCACACCCCCAGGTACCGCTGGTGATTAAGAGATAGGGAGAGAAAGAGACAGTATTTTTATATGCTACATACCTCTGTAAAATAAATACATAAATATATATATAAACACATTTGCCGGGCTCTGTCCCAGCAGCGCACGGGACGACTCGATGAAATCAATGCTCTTGAGACTTTATTCCTGGTCTCAAAGAGGTGAGAGGGGAGAAAGGCAAGAAAGCCAAACTCCCTGAACAAAGCCCAACTCTTCCTTTTATTACAAGTTTACAGAATTCAGGCTGGGTCATCAAATCATTAATTGTCTCTGGCTAAGGAGTAGAGCATTGTGTTAGGAATGCTTTAGAAGAGAAGTTGTTATCTGGCAGTTTTTGCAAGAGCAGCAGAGGCTGCTGTCTCCAGCAACCTCCTTAGGCGGTTTTCCACCCTTAAGCAAAGCAAGCAACAGGTGTAGTAAAACGGGAGGAAACGGCTTAGATAGCCAAGGGGCTCAAGAGAGGCAGTCTTCTGCCAAAGCAAGCAAGAAGCTAGAAATCCTTAAGCCAATATTTTTTAGACTTAGAACAGTTTCTCACAAACATTTATATAATATATTATCTTTATATTATATATTATACAATATATTTATATATAATACATTATATAATTTATATACTCTAATATATATATATTTTATATATATATATAAAGTATATATATATATTTTATTTTTGCGGTACCGGGGATCGAACCCAGGGGCATTCTACCTCCGTGCTACACCCCCGGCCCTATTTTTTATACTTTATTTTGAAACCGGGTCTCACAAAGTTGCGGAGGGCCTCACTAAGTAGAGAAAGAGAGAGAGAGACAGGGAGAGAGAGAGAGAGAGAGAGCTGAGGCTGGCCGCGAACCAGGATCTTCCGGTCTCCACCTCCCAAAGTACTGGGATTACAAGCGTGCGCCACCACGCCTGGCTTCTAATATATATTTTGTAGAAATATATGTTTTGTAGAAATATATATATATATATATATATATATATATATATATAGTAGAATCATCTCAGCAACTGTGAATGGCCGGGGCATTGCCGAGAGCATAGGTACTTCATGGTTGGGAAAGGGAAGAAGCTTCTAGAATCCCATCACAGGCTCCTGGGGGTGTGTGTGGGGGGGTGTAAACAAGGTTGACAGGAACATTCTTGGCTGTTCCTGGCTGGGGTGTTTTAGCCATGGGGTCTGGCCAGGCCACAGTCCACACAGGAGGATGCCACTGCCCATTACACAGTTCTGGGAGACCAGCCACGTGGGTGACCACTGTTTGGCTAACTGGTTTTCCTTTGCAGATAGGAGTGGGCACCCAGGGGGCAGAAGCAAATAAAAGAAAATGTGAGAGAAAATAGCCTGCCCAAACTTTCTGACTTTACTTAGAAAGGACACTCTCAAAGATTCATTTGCCTGACAAAAGATCTACACTCTGAATTTTATCTTAAAGTTTTGTTTATTTGGTTTTGGGAGGTAGAGGAAGTGTTTTAGGGATGTTGTGAGGGCTTTGAGGAGATAGTACATGGAGATTAGACTTAATATTTAAAGTATTTTATATTTAGCTCTTGGAACAATGAAATGACTTAAAGGAGGCTCTCAGATCATGCGATGCTGTGTTACTGCATTACTTGTGATGGGCTTTTTTTTGTTGTGTGTTTCTTTTTAGTGTGTACATGATATTCGTTCTTTTTACTGAGAGCACAGTAACCATTTGAAAGTAAGCTTTTCTCAGTTGTGCACCCTCAGTCCTTCTTTGTTGCTAATCTTGAGTTTTAAAATGTAAACGATATATCACTTAGAAATAAGAGTAGAGAGTACTGGAAGGAGTGGTGAAGGAAATCCAAGGAAAGAGAGGAAGGGCAGGTAGGGAAGGCATAGAGGGGAGAATAAGAAGCCTGCACTATACGGTGCTCTGCGGCTGCTCCATACATTTTATACTTTGATTTAAAATTAATAATAATGCCAGTGATATATTTTATGTGGTCATTTGTAGTTTACTACGTGTTTGCAAGTCCCTTTGATCCTTGTAGATCCTTGGAGACCAATCCTTGGGCAGCCATTTCTTTGCAGACAAATTAAAAGGAGTTTGTGCTATCTGATATTAACTCATGATTTCACCTACTCATGTGATATTTTTTTAAAGAGCAGTTTTAAGTTCACAGCAAAACTGAGCAAAAGTTGCAGAAATTCCCTACATATTGTCTGCCCCAACACATGACCAGCTCCCCCATTATCAACATTCCCCACCAGAGTGGTACATCTCTTACAAATGATAAACCTACATTTATACCTCATTATCATTGAGGGTCCATACTTCACATTAGGTTTTGCCTTTAGTGTCCATTCTTTGGGTTTAGACATATGTATAATGGCATGCATCTACCATTATAGTATCATACAGAGTATTTTCACTGCTCTAAAAAAACATACTTGCTCTGCCTATTCATCCCTCCCTCCACTCTTCAGCCTCTGTCAACCACTGGTCTTTTTACTGTCTCCACCGTTTTCATTTTTCCAGAATGTCACATAGTTGGGAATCATAAAGTATGCAGCCTTTTCAGATTGGCTTTTCTTTTCACATAGTAACATAAGTGTAGGTTTCCTCATGTCTTTTCATGGCTGGACAGCTCCTTCTTGAAATACTGTCTTGATGTACCATAGTTGATTTATCCATTCACCTACTGAAGGACATCTTGGTTACTTCAAGTTTTGGGCAATTATGAATAGAGCTGCTATAAATAATCCTGTGAAGGTTTTTGAATGAACATGTTTTCAATTCCTTTGGGTAAATACTAAGGAGTGCGATGGCTATAACACAGGGTCAGAGTATGTTTAGTTTTGTATGAAATCACCAAACCATCCTCCAAAGTGGCTGTACTGTTTTGCATTCCCACCAGCAAAGAATGAGAGCTTTTGTTGCTCCACATCTTCATCAGCATTTGGTGTTGTCAGCCTTAAGGATTTTGAACATTCTAATAGGTACACAGTAGCTGGGCGTGGTGGCACATGCTTGTAATCTCAGTACTTGGGAGGCTGAGACCGGAGGATCTGGGTTCGCAGCCAGCCTCGGCTACTTAGTGGGGTCCTCCAGAACTTAGTGAGACCCTGTTTCAAAATAAAGAACAAAAAATTGGGCTGGGGGTATAGCTCGGAGGTAGAATGCCCCTGGGTTCAATCCATAGTACTGCAAAAAAAAAAAAAACTAATAGGTACATAGTAATATATCATTGTTTTTTAAATTTTCTATTAATGAGATTTTAAAAATAAATTTCTAAACCCATTTTAAGATTATCTGCATTAGTGAATAAGTTAGCTAGGATTAAAACAGTCAAGCATGATAATAAAATGAATTTGTTGATCTTCATGTTTGTAAACTTCTTACACAGTATGAGTTGTGACCTTCAGATTGATTGTAAATTCCTAGTTTTCCTTTCCTTCTTCAGATCCTTCTGTTAATTCTTACTAAATGTCAGTGGAAAGAGGAAAGGGGGCTATTCCCAAATATTTAAAAGCATAACCTATGCTGGATCATATGATTCATAAAATGGCTGTTTCCATTCTCATTCAACTGGGGTTGGTTTGAAAGTGAGAAATTTACCTGGTTTCTCTCTCTCTCCTTTGAAAACTAACACACATAAAACAACAGACAGCACACACATTTTCTCTCTCTCTCTCTCTCTTTCTTTCTCTCTCTCTCTCTCCCTCTCCCTCTCTCCCTTTCCCTCTCTCTCTCTCTCTCTCTCTCTCTCTCTCACACACACACACACACACACACACACACACACACACACACAACACCATCCTTTGGTATAAGTGGACCAGGAAGATTTTGGCGACAATCTCAGTTTTACTTCTTGCTGTCTATGAAGTTAAGTTTCTTCCACATAGGAGAGAAAACATACAACTATTCACTTTTTGAGACTGGCTAGTCTTGCTTAGCATAATATTCTCAAGTTCCATCTGCCTTCCTGCAAATGACATAATGAATGGATCACAGATCTGTGGTATATTTTACTCAGCCTCCAGGTGATTTTGATGTAGACTCACATTTGATAATCGAATCTGGTATTAACAATAATAAGGATAAAAGTGGTAGCATATCTATGGATCCCCCAGCCTCATCTCCCCATTCCTCCTTTCTCACCCGCTATTCAGGCGGATGTGGGCCTGGGCATTCCTTTTCATCTTGAAGATGATGGGCAGAGTTGCAGAAGCAGAAGGATCAAAGAATTAACTAGAGCAGGGTTTCTCGGTTAGTAGCACTATCCGCACTTTAGAATGGCTGATGCTTTATTTGGGAGAGGGAACTGTGCTGTACACTGTAGGGAGTTCATCATCAGATCTAGCCTCTACCCACTCGATGCAAGTGGCAGCTCTCCTCAAAACTGTGACAATAACAACAGCAAAAAATGTCCAGGAATTGGTAAATACCCCCATGGGGTGGGGGGGCATAGTGGTCCTTTGTTGAGTCATTGGCCTGAAACATTTGTTCTCAAACTTGGGTACTATGGGTTGAATTGTATTCCTCTGACACCTTCACCCCAATGTGACTGTATACGGAGACAGGGCTTTAAGGATGCAGTTGAGGTTCAATGAGATTATGAGGACACTATTAGGATTAGGTGGAATTATAAGAAGAGGAAGAGAGGGACAATAGCAAGGTAGCAGCCTCTGCAAGCCAGAAAGTGTGCCTTTATGAGAAGCAAAATATACTAGTACCTTGATAATGGATGGACCTCCCAGCCTCTAAACTGAGAGAAAAATTGATTTCTGTGGTATGAATCACCCAGTCCATGACGTTCTGTGAAGGCAGCCTGAGCAGACCATGGTGGTTATGAGTATCAGAACCACTGGAGGAGAACACAGAGGTAGAGGGTTGTTGTTGAAACAGTAGAGGGCCTGCCCCCTCCCAAGTGTCCCAGGTGATTCTGATACCAATTCTAGTTTGAGAATCTCTGACCTAAAACAACTCATGAAAGGGAGAATGAGGGGAGGAGGAGAGTGAGCACACTGGCTGGAATTTGGGGAGGAGGGAGCAAAGGAAACATTCTGCAAAGCTGCTGTCACATTGAATGAAACATCAGGGAGACCGGCAAAGAGTCTGAGCATTTTTCTCTGTTTGCAACAAGTGATTGCATCTTTAAGTGACCACACCAAAGAGATCGATTCCTTTTGGCTAATTTGGAATGATGCTGGATTTCTGTTTCCTTTTAATAGGACAACAAACTGAGATAGGACATGAGATGTGTTGTGAACTGGACACTTGTGCCTTCTCTCCCAACTTAATGTCCCCTCCTTCCCAATGTTCAAGCCCTAACCCTTGGTGTGACACTTGGAGATGGGACCTCTAAGGAAATAATTAAGGCTAAATGAGGTCATAAGGGTAGGCCCAGATCTAACAAGATTAGTATCCTCATTAAAGAGTCTCTCTCAGTGTGGCGCAATGGTGCATGCCTGTAATCCCAGTACTTGGGAGGCTGAGACAGGAGGATTGCAGGTTTGAGGATAGCTTCAGCAATTTAGCAAGACTCTCAGCAACTGTTTAAAAAAAGGGGGCTGGGGGTGTGGATTGGATTTAATCCACAGTACCAAAAAGAAAAAAAAAGTGTCTTTCTTCCTCCCTCCCTTGCCTTGATCCCAGACTTCCAGCCTACAAAATCTTGAGAAAATAAATACCTGCTGTTTAAGCCACTCAATCTGCACAACTCTGTACATCAGCCTGAGCAGACAACATCAGTCTTAATAACTAAATCATTTCGGTATGGTTGTATGAATCCCCTTTGTCTAGGTTTTTACCCAGCTCTTCAGTGATTCTTATCTCTAACTGCACAGTCCGGAGCATCGTTTTAGATCCCTTTATTTCTACCCACCTTGCACACTGCTACTGCCCTCCACCTGCTTTCCCTACCCCCCCCACACAAAGCCTGGTGGAAGTAGACATCAATTTCTGTTTAATTTGTCTAGCGATATTTTAACACTTTATCTTGTGCTGGGCTGAGAAACAGTCTCCTGAATTGAGTTCCTCTGACTTTTCAAATGGTAAGTCATCTAGTCCCTAGCAACAGATAAACATGAGGACTTCTCTCTCTCGTTCTAAATTCTTTTTTCTCTCTTCCCCCTCTCTTTCCCTTTCTTGTCAGTGGCCTCTGATCAGTCAACTTGGAGAGTTGGCTCTGGCACCTTTAAGGAATATTTAACAAAGACAGCACAGAAAGCAACATCATGGCCACAAAAAAGAGATATCCTATATAGACATCCTCACTTTTTTTTTGATAATCATAGGGAATGAGGGCTTATTTCAGAATATCAACCAAAGCAATATTTTTGTGATTCTTGGCCTCAGTTCCAAAACTGGGTAAAGATGGACTTTTCCAGCAGAGAACTGTGTTATCATGAAGGTGAGAGAAGATTAAAAGAAAAATCAACACTATAGTCCTGCCACTCAGTGCGTGTTGCCAGGGCCATCAAAGCCTCCCACTGCCAATTCTACTTAAGTATTCTTCACAGCCTGGGCCCTTCTCTCCCACGAGCAGCCTGTTCCTCTGCCACTGTCGCCTGTCTTTGATTTGGGCGGGCTCTATTCATGTCATTTGTATGTTGGGGGGAGGGGGAGGATACCTGTAGCTTCCCCAGAGGTGCTGAATGCCTAGCTGCTCCCTGGAAGGAAGGAGAGGCTCCTTCTGAGCACATCTCAGAAACAGAATAGGCAGGGATTTACATCACCCTGCCACCTTGGACACGGGAGAGGGTCGACTGATGCTGTCAGAGCGGTCTGCTACATCACAGCACCCGTGGAAGGAGGCTGTCCCCAGGAGGCTGGGCGGGCGACAGTGCCACCACGAAGCACAGGACAGAATGCCCGGTCTCTCCCAGGAGGCCGCACTGACTCCTGAGCTAGACAAGGGGCTTCCAGAGCTGTAAAGGACCCCATCTTTGCCCTCTCAATGAGGGTTACCTCTTCTGCAAAGAGCTCCCTGTAACATCAGACAGATCTCAACAATATCACGAGGTAACCATCATCGCGAGTTTATTGATCAAATAGATTTAGGCAGGTTTTATTTTTTGCCCAAAACTAGTAAAGGAGGGGGAGGGAGAAACAAGCATTGAAAGCCATTCCTGTCAGACACCCAAATCCATGTACTTTTCCTTAAAACCAAAACAGAACAGGTATTTTCAATAAAAGTCAACGGAAATACACACATTAATTATTCTAGGCAAACCTTGACGAGGGTCCACACAGAGTCCTCTTTCTCCTCCTCTTCCTCTGATCATTTCAGGCCATCCTCAGGAACTCTTTTACTTGTAAGTACAAAAATTCTCTTCTGAACTTCTATTAGAATACACCATTTTCCATTCTCACACTTGAGTGTCAACGCCTTCTTCCTAGGCTTTGGGTGGACACATAGCTATTGTGAGGGTGCCACCAATTCATCATGGTCCTGGGGCATTGGTACAACCCATACCTGCTGCGCACAAACTCTTCTTCTTCAGTACAAACAGGGCTGTTGGGTCTTCCCAGGAGACAGCAAGCGGAAAGAGACATGTGTCCCATGAAGACAGATGGTGCCTGGTGCTCTCCCAACTGATATGCACATTGCAAGACAGCTAGAAAGTGACCCGGGCTCCCCATAATAGAGGGTTTCAGCGAATACCTCTTTCAGAATTTGTGCTTTCTGCTTTCTCGGAGTTATCTCTTCCTAGGATACAGATGTGAGAACGTGGATTCAAGGCCAAAGGTGAAGGTTATACGAACAAAAGAAAATAATATACTAGCAAGAGATAACTTTCTTAAGAAACTATAATTTACTTCTGATGGATACCATATTGACCTAACAAACGGATAGTGAAGGAATGGGATATTTTACTGACAAGTACTGGGAGATTATCATAATAACTGAAACTAATTTATGATTTGTATACTATTACCAGTGTCCTGTGTTTAGCATACAAAACAGATCTAGCACATTGCAAACAAAACGCACACCCACAGGACCAGTGAGATGGGGTGCAATAGCTGGAGCTATCCATCCAGAACCCCGCTCCACTCTGGCTCCCCCTCCCCCAAGCTGGCGGGCGCTGGGTAAGTCGCTGAAGCCCTTGGGCCCTCCATTTGCTCATCTGTAAAATAGCTGGAATCGTATCTGCCCTCCCTTTCTGAACTGTATGTGGATTAGGTGAGATGAAAGATAATCGGAGCATGTGGCATACATAAAAAGGAACCTCCAAGGATAACTAAAGGTTGGATGCTGGGTTTGGCAGAGGGTGAGCACAGTGTGTGGTCATGGCTGGAAGTTATCCCTGCAGTTGAAGATGGCCAGGTTTATTCAGGCTTAGGGATATCCTGGAGGGGAAATTTTCTGCATCCGCCACCCTGTAGCCATTAGAATTTTTTTTTTTTTTTTTTGCGGTACCGGGGATTGAACCCAGGGGCGTTCTACCTCCGCGCTACACCCCCGGCCCTATTTTTTATACTTTATTTTGAAACCAGGTCTCACGAAGTTGCAGAGGGCCTCACTAAGTAGAGAAAGAGAGACAGAGGGAGAGAGAGAGAGAGAGAGAGAGAGAGAGCGAGCTGAGGTTGGCCGCGAACCTGGATCCTCCGGTCTCCGCCTCCCAAAGTACTGGGATTACAAGGTGTGCCACCATGCCTGGTGTTAGAATTTTTACTCTTAAGAAGGGCCAAAGTTTGAATATGCGCATGTTGGGAGTGACTAGCAACCTGACGTGTAAGCAATTTCACTGCAGGGAATAGATGCAGTTTGCTTTCTCTCCAGCCCAAACTTAACATATTTGATTCAAATTTCTCAGACTATGGATACTATCAACCTCTCCTTTTCCAAAGAATGTATGGCTAGAGAAGAAAAGCAGCACTGGGTTGAATAGTAATACTTAAGCCCCAGTCCTGGGAAGGGGCATCTTTCTTGCAGTGAAGAGTAAATCACCAGGGATTTCAGAACTCTGGGTGCTTTTGTTTGGGCTTGATTTCTAGACGAATTTTCTTCCTTTTAAAAATACTCTCTGGAGTAGATATTTCTTTTTGTGAATGAGAATGAGCTAATAATGCTTTGCTTTAAAAAAAAGCATCTTGAGATGAGTCCTTCAGATAATTGAAGGTGCCCTGCAGTGACACAACCCCGGGCCTGGAAATGACTGTAGAAAGCAATGTCACTGACAATCAGCACGCACCAAGTCATCTTTCAAATGAAGACAGGCAAAGGGAGAAGCACGCGGAATAGAGCCAGGAAGGCTGGCTTCAATCCTGTCCAAAGAAGCTTGGCCGCTGGCTTCCCCTGCCGGGGGCTGCTCGCCACAGGACATCTAGGGGACAAATAAAAGATCCAGAACCGACGCCTTTAAGGGAGAATTCTTTCTTTCCTTGTCTTTTCTTTTCTTTTGTGATACTGGGGATTGAACCCAGGGGCATTCTACCTCTGAAATACACCCCAGACCCTTTTTTATTTTGAAACAGGGTCTTGTTAAGTTCCTGAGGCTGGCCTTGAACCTGTGATCCTCCATTCTCAGCCTCCCAAGTACTGGGATTACAGGTGTGTGCCACCGTGCCTTACTTAATGAGAATTCTTAATGGCCATGCTACTCTTCAATGGCAGGAGATGCACGCCCTACCCTGGACTGCAGGTCAAGTGTTACTATCCAACCTCAGTGCTACTTTTTTCTCTGGTAGCTATTGAAGGAGCCCAAATCCTTGTACACAATTACCTCTGTGTCACACCACCCCAGGCTTTCTGGGAGTTCACTCCTGGCTCTCTCCTGAGTGAGTTTAGGCAAGTCACAAAATTGCTATGGGTGTCCTTTCCTTACCTGTAAAATGTGTTCATGAGACTCACCTTGCTGTTGTGAATTGAAAATGAAAAACAAAAAAAAAAACTCTATGCAAAGTGTCTTGCTTAGTACCTGGTTCAGAGGAGCCATTTGATAAATGGGAATGATTATTAGGGGAGGAATAAGGCTCTGAGAGACAGGAAGTGTGGGATCTATGTTTAGTTCAGCCTCTAATGAGTTTTGTGAGTTTAGGCAAGTCACTTAGCTGCTCTGCACTTCAGTCTACTCATCTATCAAATTGTCAACTGGTATTTGATGGTTTAACTATCATGGTTGAGAGGGTTGGGAGGTTGAAATGGTCTTGCAAATATTAGGAGCTTAACACCCATTTGTCAAAGGGTCAAATAGGTACAGGAGGTACTTTGAAAAGTGAAAATGCCTACACAAATACACATTTAAGCACATTTAAAAGACACAATTCATATGCCTACATTCTCAAAAATGTGCAAATTCTAAAGTAATCAAGAAAACACCTAAAATTTACAGACATTGTTTTTTTTTATTTGATAAGTGGTGATTTTATTCTGACTATGGCAGCATATTAAAAATAAGAAGCATGTTGGGCAAAACCACGCGAAGAAACTTCACGGAGTTTGTAGATAGCCCCTGGTACATTCCACTAAGGACATGAAGATGAATGCCAACAAGGTTTTTTTTTTTTAATCTTTCCTTCTTCCCCTTCCTCCATTCTGAAACAATCATCAATTACCCTTATCCACAGGCACCATCTCATCTAAGTTCATTTTCAAGATGAAGTTTCCTCGTTGGATGGTGGCTGTCCAATCCTCCTTCTGTCCATCACTGACTGCCTCAGAGCTGTCCTCAGATTGACAGTTTGAGAGCGAATCAATAATAATTATCTGGCTGCAGCCATGGCAAGCTGTGTAATTCTGCCACGGACAGCATTGTGCAAACAGAGCCGCATCTCGGCTGCAGGTTTAAATATGCAGGCCAGGGTTGTCCATTTAAGTGTGCTGATCATGTGATTACCAGGAGGTAGTACCTCTTCCCCTACTGCATTAAAACTCTTTCAAATGATACACTCACCTTCAGGGACTCTGGCTACAGGCAAGCGTTGCACTATGCAAAACGCTGCCTGCAGGGCCCTAGAACATAAATCAGTGAGTCTGAGGCACACGCCCGGGAGAAGAGACACATGCTTTAGTCCTTTATGTAGACATTGGGAAGAAACACTGACAGAGAACACGTAAGCAAGGAAGACGAGAATGAGAGTTCAAATATTTTTGAGTCTATTTTTATTTCACCTTGTCCTAGCCAGAGAGTATAATTGCTTCCTGAAATTATTTGGATCTCAGTTGAAAAATCAAAGTTAGTTCAGTATCACACTGTTGTTGATTTGAGAGGTACAAGTTCAGCATTTTCCATTTGAACAAGAAAATGCTCTCTTTTATGGTGCTGCCTATAATTTTATTCTCTGTAAAGCAACTTTAGCATACCTAGGTGGAAGATGTTGTTGTTTGCTGATGTGTTTACTCCTATGAATCAGCAACATTTTCTTTTTGTTTTTTAATTCTTTTTTTTATTTTTATTGGTGCATTGTAATCATATATCATGATGAAGTTCAAAGTGATAGAGACACACATGCACACAGCACTTGGTGGTCTTCTCTCCCGGCCCCCACCCTGCTCCAGCTCCTTCCCCATACATGAGATTGAGATCGGCATTGGTAATTATTTTATTGTTCATAATTATGACTTTGAATATTGAAGGCAGTGGGGTTTCTTGGGTGTTTTTTTCTGGGAATCTGCTTCTGTTAAGAAATTAGAAGAGGGGAAAATCTTGGAAGGGAATAGCAATATTCTAGATGAACTCAGTAAGAGCAACCCCAAACCCACTCCTTCCTTCCTTCCTTCCTTCCTTCCTTCCTTCCTTCCTTCCTTCCTTCCTTCCTTTCTTCTTTCCTTCCTTCCTTCCCCTTCCTTTCTTCCTTCCTCTGCCAACCAATCAACCAAATGGTCAACCAAATCACCTGTATTTAACTACTTTCTATTTCTAGAGTGTATATATGAATCAAATCTTGTCCTTGGAGAACTTGTAGACTAGTAAGAGAGATGAGACATGGGGATACTAATTAGAGTCCTTTGACCCAGGGGGGAAAGTTCTCTGTATTTTTGTTAAATACAGAGAAAGTGGAAAAGGGTTTCAGAGACTGAGCAGAAGATTTCCAGCTAGGGGATCATATCTGTAGCTAAACCATCCTGTGATCAAAGTGTACACCTGCTATTTCCCAATGAGTTAATTAACTGTTAAGAAACCAGGGAGCCAATTAAGACACTGAGGAAAAATAAAGCAGTTGTGAGCAAAAAACAAAGCAAACATGAAAGTATAAACATTGGACATGGTGGAACAATTTTAAATGATCTTGAAAAAGGCCATAAAATAGTAGCACATAATAAAATGTGGGTTTTGGAAGGCAGTAAAAATTATGTAATTCTATTATAGAAGAATATTGTTTGAGATTTGCAGGCTTCCTGATTTTGAGTTAGGTATTATTCTATGTTGATTGTGAAACTAAGACTTTTAATCCACACCTCCTCCATGAAGACTTTCAGATTTCTTAAATTCCTAGTTCGTGCTTCCTCTGAATTCTCATAGCCTCTACTGATTGCACTGTCCACTTGACCACGAGCACTAGGCTGCCTTGTAGAACTATAGGGCCCTTTCAGGTGATAAGAGGCGTTGCTTTACGTCTCCCAAGGAGCATGAAAATGGAGATGCCCATCATATCCATTCTCATTAGGAAAATTTATATCTCATTCCAATTCAGCTCGGTAACATACATTCAAAGAAAATTGAAAAAAACTTTAACTGAGGCAGGCTGCTTTGTTGTATTGTGGTATTTGTAACTTCTTGGTCAATTATCAAGGAATTTCATGCAGAGTAAGTTGAACTCTGGCAAAAAAAGAGACCAAAGTAATTTGCAGCTATTGTAGTAATACCAAGATTTAAATTGTCCATGGCTCTTTCTGCTGGCTTCCGCCCACCCTCACCTCCTCTTCTCCTCACAGAGGGGGAAAAGGGACAAGTGACATGCAGATTGGAAGAGAGCTGGAGGACAGCGTTAGATCCCTCTGGGCTCTGGAAACATGCAAGGCTGCCTATTCAACCCATTGTGAAAAGAAGAAAGGAAAATAGTTAATTGGAAAAGTTGGGACAGGGGCTCAGTAGAACGCAGAAGGAGCAGGTGTGGCTTGTAGGAACTGTTAGGGCAGGCAGCTGGCTTAGGAAGAAGAGCTGACCTGGGGGTGGCCAAAATACATAACATAGAAGCAGAAACAATGTTGGTGCAGAGTACAAAACAATGACTTGATCCCAGGGCTGGCCTCCTGTGACCTATGCTATGGCACAGGATCCTGAATTCACACAGAAGGCTCCCCTGCTTGGTATGATAAACTGCTGTCCCAACCTTAAAATTCTTAGTAATTTTTCAACAAGGTGCCTAGCAGGTAAAATTTACTCTGGACCCTGAAAATTACATAACTGATCCTACCTAATACAATCTGCATTTTGTATTGCATACGGATGTTTTAGATGGGAAGTGACAAAGGGTGTTGACTACCTTTGAGGAGGGAAATCTATCCATATAGATGAATCGTATTTAAACCCATGCCCCTCAGGGCTTGATCTCTCCCATAGAATTAAATTCTCTTAAGAGTACAGCCTGCTCCTGAATCATCCATAATTTCCACAGTATACATCATAAGGCCTGATGCAGGGCTCAATAAATATGTTGACTGGTTGATCAAAGAACCAAATGGAAATTGGTTTGTTAATATTATTATTGACATCAGAATCATAAAGTATTGTTATTCCTTATGTGGTTTTGTGAATGTATAGTCAGCTCAAAGAGAACATGCATGCTTTAAATATTTTGCATGGGAGAAAGGAATGAATGTAGGAAAAGCACAAAGAAAACCACATTAAAAGGTGGTGATGTGGTAGATTTTTTTTTTCCTGTCCGCTTTGAACAGTTTACATAATATGTTCCATAGTCTGTTCTCAAGAGCTACAAGAAATGGACTTTGAGGCCAATGGACTGAATTTGGCGGTTATAAGTGTTCACCTTGGTCTGATAGCCAGGCGTTAAAACCTTGTTCTCCCGATGACTCACTCATGGTCTGTGTACACTGGGGCATATTATTGGACTTTCTTTGCCTCGGTTTCCCTGTCTTTCATTTGAGAATGATCATTGTAATTATTTCACAGAGTCATAAAGATTAATAGGCTGATGTATTGTTATGACTTGGGTCTTAAATGTCCCCCAAAGGCTCATGTGTTAAAGGTTTGGTCACAAGCCTGTGGTTACTAATGGGAAGTGGTGGAACTTTTAGGAATTGGAGCCTAGTGGAGGGGAAGTGAGGCCACGGGGGTGTGCCCTTAAAGGGGATATTAAAATCCCATCCCCTTCCTCTCTTTCTCTTTCTTCCCAGCTGTCATAAAGTGAATAGCTTTCTCCACACTCCCTGCTGTGATGTGCTGCTTCACCACAAGGCCCAAAGCAACAGGGCCAAGTCACCACAGACTGAAACCGTGAAATTGTGATCCAACATAAATTTTTTTTCCCTTCAGGTTGATTATCTCGGGTATTTTGTTATAGTGATGGAGAGCTGACTAACGCATGTATGTTTTCACACTTAATACAGTACACGAGACATAGAAAGTACTCGATAAATATTCATGATGTTGATGATTCTCAGAATAAAACAAAGGGATGAAAGGGTATTGAAGCCAGCAAGGTATTCCCAAGGTGGATAGGCAATTCATGGAAAAAGGGTGGAGATACTTGGTGATGGGAAGGGCAGTTTGGTGCATGTGGTATTTCCACTCCTATTCGATCATGTAAGGGTGGGCTGTCGTCCTGGAACACTTCCTTACCAAAAGAGAAAGGGGCTGGGCGTGGTGGCGCACACTTGTAATCCCAGTACTTGGGAGGCTGAGACCAGAGAATCTGGGTTCACGGCCAGCCTCAGCTACTTAGTGAGGCCTCCACAACTTAGTGAGATCCTGTTTCAAAATAAAGAATGAAAAATAAGACTGGGGGTATAACTCAGAGGTAGAATAGGAAAAATCTCACTTTGCTGTAACATTTTCCGGATAAAATGGCATAGGATAAAGTATCTGGCATGATGCTTAACACCTAGAAGGCGGTCAATAAATGTTAGCTGTTTCCGTTGGCCTTACCATTATTTCGCTATAGAAATGGAACTTTTCACAGTGTACATGTATGAGTGTTTTGTGTGTGTGCATGCCAGAAAACCGCTCGAGAAGTCATTTTGGGAAATACAGGACTCTTAATGTGGAAAGATCAATATGCTCCTAGTCTATATAGGGTCTCTTGGTCTCTCTCTCTCTCTCTCTCTCTGTCAAGTCAAGAAACATTTGAACTGAAGGTTTAAATGTCAGTGAAACTGTGGGAGCCCAATGGAGCCTGATAAAAATCATGCTGGGCATATAAGAAGACATGCCACTCTCTTCAATGGGTGGAAAATCCATAGATCTTAATGACAGTATTTGGATAAGAGAAATAAGTAGCTTTCAAGATATTTGGACATAACCATGGAGGTTATAAATGGAAGTGGTTATTAAAGAAACGTGTGCATAGTGTAGAAATCTTATCTTTGGAAGTTGTTAACATGAGAGTCAACCTTACTTTCCTACCATGTAGTTGTCAGGGAGATTGTCAGGAATAAATTCCTGGACCTAGTGTCCCAAGGGGATGACCCCTTATGGTATTTTTAAAAATGTTCATATATCTAACAAAATTCTAGGTTTTCTTTGTCCTTTCCAAGATTTCTGGGAGAAAGCTTAAATATAGTTGTTTTCAGTTTTTAGGAAAAAACGGAAAAGAAATTTGTCAGAGGCATTATGATAATACTATGATAATACTGAGTGTATGAGGAGGGGTACTCATATACACAGGGGTGACTGATGTATGAAATGGATCACATTTGAGCTTATCGTGTTATAAAAAGGTAAATCATTTTGTTTACATGAACAGAAAAATTAACTTCTTTATATTGAAATTTAGATTAGAATTTATCCTATATTTTCTTCTCCCAACATTTTTTTTCCTGAAATTAGTTTTTCTTGGAAATCTAATACTCTTCTCATTATCATAATTATGGTACTAATGCTGTGATATCAATGGATTTTTTCCCCCAGTGGAGATTTTATTGTAAAGCTCTTTGTTAGGGTATTTTAAATCCAGCAATAAATATTTCTCTGAAACTGAGCCTGCGAAGTTTGAATTCTACTGTTTTGGGAAAAGAAGGTTAAAATTCCTTCTGGTTATAATGCAATACTGAAATGAGAGCTCATTATAATTGGAGTTGGAGAAAATTTTTAATATTTATTTCAAGTAAGGCTTTTGATCATTTATATTTCTTTAAAATATAGGGCATACATATTGCTTCAGATTTAGTTAGAAAATGGATCATACATGTTTTATCCAATGTACTATTTCCCTTATTCCATAGAAATTAATCATTTTGTGGATTCATCTGTCTAGTATTTCCTAAATTAAGAACAATTTACTTACCTTATAATTTTAGAGAAGATGTGTATGATTAGGTAGGTATATATGTATGATATATTAACATCAAACTCTGAATGGAATCAGAAACAGAGGATCTAATAAATCTATGAGTCAAATCCAAAGTCCTTTTTATACTATTTCTTTGCTAGAATATGATTGACAGCAAGACCTCTTGGCTTGGTACACAAACAGAGGAGATGGGGAAGAGAAGTGCCGGCATTTTACACAGCTTATCTTCCATTATTGTATTTAATTTTTAAAAGGACATGGGAACCCTTTGGGAATTCAGTCGCAGCCAGAAATTCTTCTACCAATTCCACATTTTATTTCTAGCTGATATAGTTACAAAATCTAATATGCCTTAAAATAAAATAATATTGAAAACTCACAAGGACAGGGACCCGTTGATAAATGGGAAGAGCTACGTTCCTGGAAGAGAATGTCTCTATGTTTAACTCTTTAATAACACCGTAATTATAGTAAATAGAACCTAGTTACTATCCTAGGACTGTGCAAATAATACAATTCCAGAGACTAGAAACGGAGGGGATCTTTTCGGATTAGTGGGTTTGTGCATGGGGGCGGTCATGATTGTGGGGGTACAGGAGGCAAACTGGTAACTGGTTAGGGGAGAGGCGAGACTCTTCTACATGAACCTCAGTCTTAACAGCTCCAAGCTTGGAGCCAGAAGTCTTCCACACACCTTCTACTCAGAAGACATGTTCATATTCCCTTTAATTTCTGTAAGGTCAAAGTGAAAAATGTCTTGCATGCTCTTCAAATTCCAATTTCCTCTTTTTAAAATAAATCCCAAAGCTATCACTTGTCAAAAAGTGGATGGGCACTAACATAAGCTACACGCTTGTGTTGGCTTTCTTTTTTTTTTAGCATTTATTTATTTATTTGTGTGGGCTGAGGATGGAACCCAAGGCCTCATAAATACTAGGGAAGTGCTCTCTCTGTCTGAGCCACACCTCAGCCCCCTCACGCTAGTGTTTAAGCATCACACTGGGAAATGAGAATAGGCCTCCTGTGGATGCTGTGTTTAGAGTCAGGCACCAACATCTTGAAAGTGGCTTTTGTTCTTGTAGTTCTTTGGTTTCATAACATTTATCATAAAGAATTTATTAAAACATCTGAAAAAGTCAGCTGGAAAGTATATCAGATGAACCATAGAAGAAACACTCGAGAATTTATACGTTTCAGTCCTATTACAACTTTCTAGTTGTTTCAACCACTTGGCTGAGAGATGCCCTGGGCAGTTGCAAAGAACGAATGAAGGCAGGTGAGTAGGCTTATCTGCCCATGGTATACTAGGGAGGTGACAGGAGCTGCAGGAGGCCTGTTCCCCACTCCTCTTTGATATAATTATTTCACATTTTGTAGACTGTAGTGTTCAGTGCAAATCTAGTAACTATTTTGGCCACAATTCACTCTGTGAGACTTTTCAAGTAGAATGTGCTTCCGGGGAAAGATAAATTCCTGGGAGAATGGGTTAAATCCTACAGTGATTACTAGGTTCTGGTCTTTTTGAACTGCTCATAGCATTGACCTCTTCAGGTATCAAACACCCTGGGTACCCACATAAAGAAAAAAAGAAAAGTCTTCCACTCATTCCAAACAGCAGGCATATATATATTTTCTGGATAGTCTAGCAAAACTTCAGATGAATTATCCTCTTAATAAATTAAAATTTCTGCTTTTCTTTCTTTATCCTGTGGAAGAGCTGCACGAGATTGCCACTTCAGTGGACCTTTCATTGGGCATAGACTGGATACCAATCGGTAGAAACTGACAGAGATGCCTAGCGATCAATGAATATACAAATTTATAATTTGAAACCTCTATCAGAAACAGTACCTTTGAGAAGGACCTTCCTTCCAAAAAGCTGTTACTAACATAAAACATTGTAAAAAATAGTTGTTTGGTTGCAATTTTTAAAAATTTATATTTAATGATTATTTACTTTTCATCTTAATAAAATTATAATTCACATTAGCATGCTGTAGGAAAGAAACCTATTAAATTCTATTTATTTATCCCAAAGCTTCCCAATATTACTGATTGTGGGAAACTTTCAGTGCATTTGTCCTATTTGGATTCCAAGGTAATAGATGTTCCACAAAACTCAATGTGGGAACTACTAATCTAAAGTGTTGATTAACAAAAAGTGGATGTATCCAATACCTACCATCTGATGGTGTAATACCACTTTTAGCTAATGTTAACATCTTTATGAATAGTATAGAATAACTGCACTGCACGTTTTCAACAGAACTTTCTACCTCTGAAATTTGGCTTCCATGAAAAACAAAAACCAAAAGAAATCACTTTTAGACAAGACATGCCTGTATGGATTCTGCCTTATATCGAAGATTGGATATTTACATCATTGGACTGCGTTTATCTAATGAATATGTAGTTATGTGCTAGGCAAATGTAATCCTTATATCAACATAAGTTATATAATCTTCATAACAATGCTATGAGGTAGGTAGTATTCCAGTTTTATAGACAAGGGACTAAAACACAAGAGGTTAAATAACGCATACAAGTTAACAGTGAGTGATAAAGCTGGGTTTATGCAACTGAAAACCAGAGTGTGTATTTCTTTGGCTTTTCCCCAGACTGTTAACACTTCCACACAGCTTTACCTCTCCCACCATCCATGATAGCCTGGCGCTCTGAGCCTGGGAGGAGCAAGTCAGCAATCTTCCAGCATAAGAGGAAGGAAGTCGAGGCTAGCTCTGCACAGGCCTCACGTCTCTCACCTTGACGGAGTAGCATTCCAATGCTATGATGGTGACTTCTACCAATGTTCCCTTCCTTATTTCCATTCTTTCCCCTGAAGCTTAAATATGGATTATGTTCTGCCTTTTTATATTCAATTAATCAGAGAGGAAGGGAGATTGAGTGGTTGAAATTAAGATTCATTGGGCCAAGTTCTAATTCTTGATCTGCCACTAATAAGGTAAATGACCTAAGAATGGCCACATATCCTTTCTGCATTACAGTTCTTGCATCTGTAATGTAAGAGAACTGAGCCAAATGACTTTCTAGACCCTGCCTAAAGCTATAACCACAGACGTGGCATTTACTAGCAAGTTGCTTTCCTTATTAAAGATGATGAGAACTAGAAAATTGAAGTAGCCGAGCAATGTGGTTTTCCTATGAGTTTGTTCTTAAACTCCTGAGAGTGTGTATAGGGAAAACTCTCATTTCCTTCCTGGTCACACATAGAACTTCCAGTCACCAATTATGTAGGTTTTTCCCCACACTGACCAATTCTCCAACACCAGCTGGGCGTCCTACAAATTAACTCAGTTCTGACACTAACCACCCAGTGTTAGTGCAGACCACATAGGATAAGGGCTCAGTCCCACAAGACCGCCCCCAGTTCAGATGCCGGTTGCAAGCAGTGGGTCCCCAGGTTACCCACGACTTCTGTCAGATTTGACTACATATCAGACTTTCCAAACCATCCCTCCTCAGGTCCAACCTTTCACTAGAGTGGCTCACAGGACGCAGAAAAAAGTTTACTCCCGGATTATTGGTTTACTCTAAAAATAACACAACACATGAAAAACCAGATGGAAGAGATGTGTGGGGTAAGGGATGGGGAAGGAGCTTGGGGCCCTCTCCTGATGCACCACCTTCTCAGCATCTCCACAGACTCACCAGTCTGGAAGCCCTCCCACCCCCAGAGTTCAGGATTTTTTCTTTATGGAGGTTTCATTGTGTGAAGGTCCTCACTCCCTCCTTCTTTACAAACAAACTTGTTCACATCTTTGTAACTATTTAAGAAAAATACCCATCTAGAATCACTCAAGAAAAATACTAGTCTAGGATATCTCCAAGCTTATGAACAAAGGCCTATACACTATTCAACAGTAATGTCACCATTGGTAGTTAGCACAGTGTACTTGCACATAGTAGGGATGTAACAGTAATGAGAGAATTAAACTGAACTCAACTTGGGAGATTTGCTGATTCAACCCTTAGTCAGCTGGTAGTGTTTATTGGGAATTCAACAGTGTGGGCAGCCTGGGAAATGACATAAAAGACAAGGTCCAGATGGTTGACATCTTTAGAGTTTAATGGTCAATTTAGTGAAAAGGATATTCATGTCTGATGCAATGTTTACTGGACATGTGGTTTGTTCTCATCTTCTCACAAAAAATAATTCAACAAAAAAAGAAATCAAAATCTTGGTAAGGTTGTCAAAATTTAAAAGAAAGACAATAAATCCAAATATAAGATTAGAATGTCAGGATGGAGTACCTAAATGTGCCAAGACTCATGTTCCAGTGTCTGAGAAGAGTGACATGATTAAGCCCTAAGATATTCCTGCTGTTCAAGATAAACAACCCCAAATGGTGTATGTCTCCACCATCAGACATCACTAAGACTGAAGGGGCCATGATGTATTAGGCTCTCATTCATGATAATGATGAACAAAAATATCACACCATCTACAAAGACATAAAATTTTAGTGCCTTGGATTTATTCCAATAGAAAATTTAGCTAAGTTAAAACCTCTGAAAATTAAAAAAATGAGATTAGAAAATTTTGGAAATGGTGGAAGTATCTTATTCAAATGAAATGCAGTTGACTCGACATCTACAGTTTCTTGGTGAAAATTGGAGTTTATTGGTATAAGTCATCAAATTAGGAAGCAAAGTTGATTAGAGTTATTTGATTGAGAATGCATTAATTAAGGATGTACAGAAGGCTATAAATCTAATAAAAGAAAAACATCCTTCTACATGGGGAAAGGACTGGGTTGAAATTAAGGAGCTGGCTTGCTTTTTATAGCAGCTCTCCTTTAATAATCAGAATTATGAAAATGTAATGAACTTCGATTTAAGCATAACACTTGGAAAATCTATCATAACAGAGTCTGAAGAAGAATGCTAGTAGGAAAATAAAAATGGATGAAGAGAAAGTAGAACAATAATCTGGGTACTTGTTCATGTCTGATACTTAATTTGAATAATTTGGGCAAGAATAATCCTACTGTGATCTCAATAATACCGTGGTCTTTTCAGCACATCCCCACGTGCAGATACAGCGTTTATGGATGAAAGATTCATTTGTTTTTAGAAAATAAAATGCTGCTCTCTCACTCAAAACATTTTTCCCTGGAGAGCCTCTACAGATCAAACATATTCTTTTTCACAATTGAACCAATCCTTGCAAGAGCTGTGACCACAGTTTTTGATTTATTTTGGCCTGTGATGAAAGGCAAGCACTTTCAAAACGATTCCACCAATGGCTCTCACTACGGAGAGCACCCCAGGTAGAAATGCAGAAAACATTTGTAAGGAGGGAAAGGTGCAAATATGCTCTCTGTTAAGATGCATTCTCTGTTGGGATTCTACCATTTGAAAACACTTGCAATGTCTTTCAGCATTTTAAAATATTTGCAACTGTTATATGTCTAGCTATACTATGGGATCAGCTACTTTCTAGAGCTCTGAAATCTACTTAGAGTCCTATATTCCAGTTAAGGCTGGAAATTATTATTATGAAAGTAGGGACTTTTCCTTTCTAATATCCATATAACTATCTTTATTAGTTGGTTTTTCATCACTGTAATAAAATACTGGAGGCAGCCTACTTTATAAATAAAATAGGTTTATTTGGCTCACAGTTTTGGAGGTCTAAGGTAGAAGAACTAAGAACTGCATTTGGTGATGACTTTTCTTGTTGGCAGAGTCCTAAGGCTGTGCAGGGCATCACATAGCAAAAGACAAGGAGTACACATGTCTCTTCTGGTCTCTCTCCCTCTTCTGAAACCACCAGGATGTAATCATGGGGACTCTACCCTGATGACCTTATCTAATCCTAATTGACTCCCAAAGACTCCACTAAACACCTCAGAATGGGGATTAAACGTCAGCATATCACAGTGAGAAACACACGCTCAAACCATATTTAAACCAGAGCTCTACCATTTGTCGTCAGAAGTCAATGTCCAGATACATCTTTTGCATAACTCCACCTTAGCCTAAGATAATCTCAACTCTGTCTGAACAACTGCAGAGGCTTCAGATAGATCTCCCTACATCCACAGTTCCCCCTCCTTTAAGGTTTAGTCTTCCCAAGAAAACCAGGTTTTCAAAGTCAGATAATCTTACTACCCTCAGATGCCTTCCCATCAGACCCACAACAAAATCCAAAGTCCTTACAAACCTTACATAATCTTGCCCCTTCTGCTAGGACCTCATTTCCACTCTCAGGTTACTCTGCTCTACACGCTCTAGCCATCCTTCTGCTTCTGAAAACATGTCAACTAAGTTTCTGCCTCAAGACACTTGCCCCCTCAGCCTGGAGCCCTGCGCAACTAAGAATCCACCTGGCCCGTGCCCTTGCTTCGTCAGGTCTCTGCTCAATAGCACCTCTTCAGAGAATCATTCCTTAATTCCCACGCCGCTCTCGAGTCTCTTATCCTACTTTATCGTCAATGCATACATGACTACTCAACAGATTATTTATTCATTTATTCTGCTGTTCATGTCCTAAACTAGGATCAAACGCTCCTTGAGGAGGAGGACTTTATTCTTTTCATTACTCTATTCATTTCACATAGCAGGCTCTGAAAGATGTTCTCGGTAAATGAAAGAACGATTCTACTTCTGTGACATCCTCGGTGCTTGTATTAGTTTCCCAGGGCTGGCATGACAAAGTGCCACAAACTAGGTGGCTCAAACAACAGACACTTATTGTCTCGCAGTTCTGAAAGTAGAGGTCTGAGATGAAGATATTCATTAGTGTCTCCAGAGACTGGGTAATTCTTATGCTTGTACCTGTGTATACAAAACTACCCTGAGATTTCACCTAACCCCAATTAGAATGGCAATCATTAAAAACACAAACAATAACAAATGCTGGGGAGGATGTGGAGAAGTAGGAACTCTAATACACTGTTGGTGGGATTGCAAATTAGTGCAACCACTTTGGAAAACAGTGTGGAGGATCCTCAGAAGAATGGGAATGAACCTACCGTATGACCCAGCGATACTACTTCTAGGCATCTACCCAAATTACCAGACTAATGCATGTTTTGATTTGCATCTCTCTGATTGCTAATGATGTTGAACATTTTTTCATACATTTATTGGCCATTTGTATTTTTTCTTTTGTGAAGTGCCTATTTAGTTCACTTGCCCATTTTTTGACTGGGTTGTTTGTGTTTTTAGCAGTGAGTTTCTTGAGTACTCTGTATATTCTAGATATTAGTCCTCTATCAAAGGAGTAGCTGGCAAAAATCTTCTCCCATTCTGTTGGCTCTCCAATTATAGGTATATGTTAGACTGTTTAATATTATCCATAGTTTTTGAATACTCAGTTCTGTCTAATTCATTTGTTTTTCTCTTTATGTTTCAGTTTGTCTAATTTCTGTGTGTGTGTGTGTGTGTGTGTGTGTGTGTGTGTGGTGCTGGGGATTGAACCCATGGGCATTCTACCCATGAGATACATCTCCAGCCCTATTTTTTATTCTTTATCTTGAAACGGGATTTTACTAATTTGAGGAGGACCTCACTGAGTAGCTGAGGCTGGCCACGAACCTGTGATCCTCCTGTCTCAGCCTCCCAAGTCCTGGGATTACAAGTGTGCGCCACCACGCCCGGCTCAGTTTGTCTAATTCCTAACTGACCTGTCTTTAAGTTCATAAGTATTTCCTCAGCTATGTTCAGTCTACTACAAGCCTTTGTTGTACTTTCATTTCTAGCATTTCCATTTCACTTTTTTATAGTTGCCCTCTTTGTCTTAATCCTCCATATATTTGTGTATACTATCCACCTTTTCCACTACATTCTTAAAAAGATGTGTCCCACTAATTTTAAACTCTTTTTCTGATTCAATATGTGGGTGATCTCTGAGTTTAGTTCTATTGATTTGTCTTTTGACAATAGGTTGTTTTTCTTGCCTTTTTGTGTCTCATAGTTTTTTATTGCTATACATCATGTCTAGAAGAATATATATATATATATGAAATATATATGTACATATATATGTATATATGTATTTCATATATATGTACATATGTATATATATATGTATATATATATTCATATGTATATATATATATGAAATTGAACCCAGGGACATTCTACCTCTGAGCAACACCCTCAGCCCTTTTTATTTTCTTTTGGTTTTGAAACAGGGTCTCACGAAGTTTCTGGGTTTGTTCTCAAACCTGTCATCCTCCTGTCTCATATTTATCCTGGAAATGGATTCACCTCTCTTTCTGTGAAATCGTTTGTGTTTGTGTGTGTCGGGGGAGGTGGAGTTGAGTGGGTAGAGTGGGACATCGAGCAGGTTTGGGTTTTGCCGTCCTGGTTGCCCTCGGTCTACCGCGGGCTCCAGCCGCCTCCAGCGTTGGACTGCGGTTGCTCTGTGCTTAGGTCAGAGGCTGGGGAGCCGGAGGGTTTTGTCAGTGTGGATGCTTCACCTTCAACTTTCAGCCATCCCTGCACACCTGAGCAATTCAAAGAGTCACCCTCCATGCTCTCAAAACTTCTCCAGTGGTAGATTGCTGTCGATTGTCACTTGGTGTTTTCTAGGTTGATGGTGGGGTGCATACGCTTCCTCATGAGACTCTGTGTCTCAGGAGTGTAAGCTTTCTCATCCCCATCTTCCTTAGCATGGCGGCCAACTCTGTCTTGTATATGTGGCAGTTTCAACATGGCTGAATGGTTCTCACCTGCAAGAGCAGAAGGAGACTTCTGATGATTCTGGCTTGGAATCCTCAGACCCAAGACTCCTTCCCACTGGGATAAAAGTCCTTTTTGTTTCTTCTTCTAATAGGTCTTTACCTATGCTCTGGAAGATAAAGGGTTTGTGCCCCTCTCCCAGTGGGTGAAGGTTTTTCTCCAGGTACCAGTATGTTTCATTCGGGGGTTAGAGCTTGTGCATTCCTGCAGTGGCAGCTAGGGGCTCTCTTTGGTTGCTTACCTTACCCATAATCTTCTGAGCCCCCAGTGGAGATCCATGGAAAATAGCCTGTATGTGAGAGTAAATCTCCTTGTGTTCTAGGGCTCACACGAGTTCTCCACTGTCACACTGGCCCACACTCGGCCTTTGGTTTTTCCTACTTGCTGGTATGGTGGTCAGCGCCTCTCCCACCCACGCCGAGTCAGTCTGCACAGCTGATCTCTTCTTGGAGGTGCCTGCCCATCAAGTCAGGCTGCTTGCTTGTTCTGCAATATCAGCCCTCTCAGGGGCTCAAGAAAATTTATGCTTTTATAGTCTATCTGGCATTTCTTTGCTGTTAGGATGAGAAAAGTGCTTTCTCTTCCTTTCTTTTCTTTTTTTGTGGTGCTGGGGATTGAATGTAAGGGCATTCTACCTCCTAGCTACATACTCAGCCCTATTTTATTTTTTATTTTGAAACATGGTCTTGCTAAGTTGCTGAGGGCCTTGCTATATTGCTGAGGCTGGCCTTGAACCTGCAAATCTCCTGTCTCAGCTTCCCAAGTACTGGGCTTACAGACATGTACCACGGCCTGGTTTTTAGAACAATGCCCTAAAAGCATTGTTAACCTAAGCAGGAACAGAAGTCTATAGTCTTTATTTTCCAGAAGCTCAGCACAGTCATGCAACTCAATCATGTCATCACTAGAAAGTGACAAAATGAAAACTAGAATTCATGCTTCCTACTTAGGCTCCTGCAATGATCCCAACACTCCTGGGACCTTCTCCTCCCTCCCTTCTGAGTTCTCTCTCTCTCTCTTTTTGATTCACATCACATATTTCAAAATCAAATTTCCTCCAAGGCCAAGCCCTTGGACCTCTGCCTCTCTGCGTTTTCTCTCTGGGACAGTTTAGTCATTCTCAAGACCTCGGCTATCATCTCCACACTGATTGCCTAAAACATCCGTTTCAATTTTATTTCTAATCCAGATACCATCTTTTCACCTACTAATTAAGTCACTTTAGATGGATGTCACTTCATCCTTTCAAATTTAACAACTACTGAACCAAACATTTAACCCTGGAATCTCCCTGCCTCCCCCAGCCCCAATTTCCAAATCAGTGCTTTGTGCTGACTCCCAGTTTCCTTCTCTCGGTCCTTTGGTATCAAAATAAGATCCATCTTATAATCTTCTGCTTATCTCTACCTGTTGATCCTGGCAATAAAATAATCACATTGCCTTCTGATTTGCCTTTCTTATCCCTCTCTCTCTGCCTTGGAGCCCACATCCTTTTTTCCTGACTGTGGATTACCCACAGTAATTTGGGTAAGTAATTTGGAAAGACATTTGTCTTTCCCATCTAACCTCCATTCCCTTACTCACTCTCCCTCTCTCCATTGCTAAGTATCCATGGTATATACATCTTCCTAAAACATAGCTTTTATCTCATCACTTCTCAGTTTAGGAAACCATAATTTCTCAATATCATTTTATGGACAAAATCCAAATGCCTCATATTTTAGAATCCAGGGCCTTCTATCAACTCAACATCACTTCTATCCACCATGTGTCTCTTTTTATTTTGCTTGAGTAACTCTTTAAAGTCTACTTTTCTGAACTCTTCCTACCTCTAGCACCCTGAATTTCTCTCTCTCTATCTCTTTCTCTCTCTCTCTTCCTCTCTCTCTCTTTCTCTCTCTCTTTCTCTCTCTCTCCTTCTCTCTCTCTTTTTCTCTCTCTCCTTCTCTCTCTCCCTCTCTCTCTTTCTCTGTCTCTCTCTGTCTCTCTGTCTCTCTCTGTCTCTCTCTCTGTCTGTCTCTCTCTCTCTCTCTCTCTCTCTCTCTCACACACACACACACACACACACACACACACACACACACAAAATAAGCAGCACATAAGTGCTCGAAGAATTATTACAGATTACAGTAATTATACTGAAAATAAACAGCCTCAATTATCCAATTTACTGTGTGTGTAAGCATAGGTATAATGGTATAATGAAGTTTTCCTTTGTTGAATTGG
This sequence comes from Glis glis, assembly GCA_004027185.1. Classification (NCBI taxonomy): domain Eukaryota; kingdom Metazoa; phylum Chordata; class Mammalia; order Rodentia; family Gliridae; genus Glis; species Glis glis. The sequence continues at coordinate 40,446 of PVJS01008498.1, forward strand.
TGTAGTGATGGTGATATGATTCTTTGTTATGGAAATATAATATGAGAGAATATTAGTATTGAAAAATAAATGTCAGAAAGAAGAGCTTCTTTAAGTGAGGAACAATAAGTTTGGTGATTAGACTATATTCCTGCATTTATTTGATAGCTGATTTAGAAAGCCTTCTCTTAAAACATAACAATGCACCATTTAAATGAAAACATAGACGAAGGAAATGATTCTCAAGTGGACAAGCCTCATTTTTTGTCATTTGAATGAAAATTGTGCACCAAGAAGCAGAATGTCAAAGATTATTTGAAACCTGTCAAAAGAAAAATTACTAGCTGTTTGGGTCTTTTCGTTTTCTGGATGACTTAGAGCGAGGGCACGGGGCCTGGTGGTAAATCTTGGCTTGTTTGATAACTTGATTCTTTATATATTATTCCAGATGTCTACTTCTCTGAATTATTTTATATAGGAAGAGATGGGGAGCAAAAACAGTGATGAAACTAGATGGAATCATTTAGATAGAAAGAATTCCATTTAAATGTAATTCCCCTGATAGCATTAATTTGGTCAGAAGCCCTGGTACATGACCTGCCCCTAACCTTACATTGAGCAGTCAGGGATAGCTTTTAAAAAAAGCATTGTCAATTCTTAGCTGCACCAACAATAGTATCTTGTCTCCTGTGTGCAAAGTAACTAATAAGGGAGTCCCCAAGGAGGAGTAGGAAATGCCACTAGACCCTAGATGCTCAGGGCCCCATTTCTGAATTCTGAGCCCTTCCACCCTTCTACCACTATTGCTATTCAGACTCTAATAATGTTTGTGTATGTCACTGCTCGTCCCTAAGAATGATCAGGTATTACCCAGTGATGGCATGTGTGCATTCAGATTAATTATTGCGGGACTGTGCTAGCAAGCATGGGTAATTCATTTTTGTTAAATGTATTCCCCTTTTACTTTCTTTTCCTTCCTTCTTCTTCCTCTGCCTTCTTTCTCTCTCTCCCCCTCCTGCCTCCTTTATTCCTACCTTCCTTCTTCCTTTACAAGAAGAGGCACACAAAAGATGGTATGTTTTGTCTTAAAGCAGCAATCATGCCCATGATTCAAAAGTTGATCATCTTCTCTCTTGTCTTCATTCTTTCCTCTTTTCAAGCTTCTCTACAGAGTATAAGGATAGTCGGATAAAGAAGAAAGGGGGTGGGGAGGATGAAGCAATGCAGATGGTAACACAAAGGTTAATTGAGAGGAGTAGCAGCCAAATATGAGGAGAAAAAAGTAAATTGAAGTTGTAAAGGAAGAAAGAGGAATGATAAATGAGTAAAAGAGTTCATCCCGTGGTTTATGAGGAGACCTCCCAATTTTCTGAGACATTAGCTTGGTTTTCTATGAAAGGGAATGCATTTCCTTCTCAGCAAAATAGTCTTTTAAAACTGTGTATTATAGTTAGTCTTTACTAACAAAGCATTAAGCTTCCTTTAAAACGAAAGAAAAAAAAAGCAGATTTCTAGTAAATGCCAGTATCAGTTATTTTCTCTCTGTTTTAAAGCTGTAGTATATATTGGAAAAATTGATTATTCAAAAACCACCCTGGGCCTTTCTGGTCAATTCTAGATGATACGTTTCCCTTTTTTACCTCTTCGGTTATAAATTTAAGTAGACATGTGAACAATTGTGTCCTTTACCATCAAACTTTAGGGTGCACACATATGCCCCCAAAGATATATGTAAAGCATTTTACAATCATTTGACTTTTAGAAAATCATTAAACTATTGTTAAAAGTCAGTCATTTTATTTCCCTTTATAAGTCAACCTAAAAGGAAAGGTTTGGACTGTCTATGGGTATGTCAACTTTATGATCTCATAAACCGATTTTTTAAAAATAAAAATACTTTTCCAACTGTGGTCCAATCCTGTATCACTAAATTTGATAAGAAGATTTCTTTTAAAACTCTGGAAAGAACAATTTGTGGCCCATCTCTAGAGTCTTGCTTTTACTTCTTATTGTCTTATATTAGGTGAAGAAGGATTCTAAAATCAGGGATGAATTATTCTTGTAAAGCTGCTTTTCTCTTAATATATTCCACATCCAACCTCTTGGCCTATACATTACTGCTTTTTATATTACTTCATTACTGTACATTTTGTTATTGATTTTGATTAAATCCATTTGGAAGTCAATATTCACAACAGTAAAAACAGAGGGTATGTTAGACTATTATAGACAGTACATTTATCCTCTTCCATCATACCCCCGAAGTGCATTAAAGATCTGGGAATCTTCTGCCTCTTTGGTAAATCTCATCCTGAGGTGCTTACAAAGCAAGAAATCACATCCAACTTGTTAATTATTGGGGCATTCCAAGTATGTAAAGCTGAGAGATGTTCAGTGTTTATAGGGTGTTAATCCCCAGCCTCTAAACTGTCTCTCTTCCTCCCACTTCAGGCCTCTCACCCTTTGGGTGAGAGTTTCAGTTTATTATTTACCGTGTGTGAGAAGTGCTCCTTTATGAGAAACCTCTTTTGCTGGCCTTGCTGGCCCTTAGGCCGAGGGAAACTGCAGCAGTCACAAGGAAAGTGACGCTGTAAGAGGTAGAGGGCCAGAGAACACAACAGTGTTCTTCCAGCCCGCTGAGATCAGTCAGCTATGATTAAGACAGTGTAACTCACCAATAATGGAAATAGCCCAGCAGCTGGAAACCAGCGCCAAAGCTTTCCAAACACGCTCGCCATCTATTGTCGCTGAAAAGAACAAAGATCAAGTGCTTGCAAGAGCTCTTAAAAAGCTGCAGGTGACGGCGGCGACTCCCCACCCCCACAGTTTCCGTGCCAGCTTTGCTCATTCCGTAATAATTATGTGAGTAGTAATTTCTCAAGTGTGGAGACACAAATGCCCCTTTGAAAATAAGATCCTGTTTCTAGTATTTGGGTCATCATAACATTTTTGTACGTTTATTTATTTATTTATTTATTTTTGTACCAGGGATTGAACTCAGGGGCGTTCTACCTTTGAGCTACACCCCTAGCCCTTTTTAATTTTATTTCAAAACAGGTTCTTGCTAAGTTGCCGGAGGGTCTCACTAAGTTGCTGAGACTGGCCTTGAACCTGCGACCCTCCTGTCTCAGTCTCCCAAGTACTGGGATTACAGGCATGTGCCACTACGCCTGGTTCTTTGATTTTTAAAAACATTACATACAATGTTATAATACAATCTTGATTACTGAGTGTTTTGGCACCTCAAAATTTTCACTTCAGGTAAGTGCTTTCTTGTACTCAGCCAAGTCCCAGCCCTGTATGTTACAGGTTACCAGTGCACACTGCATCGTATTGAGACAAACACTGAAGCCATTTTACAGATGATAAACTGAGGAGGATGAAGTCCAGAAGTCTTGTCTGAGTATTTTCAGATAATATTCAGAAGAAAGGGAAGAAAGGGAAGAAAGGGTCTAGAACTCTGGTTTACTAAATTCTATTCTAGTATTAGAATTTTCCTTTTGGAAACCCTATGCCATTCCACTTGGCACAAAGTGTAATCTAATCTACATCACAAATCACAGTCATATAGCACTTGCATATACAAAGCCCATGTTCATGCTGAGTCCTTAGGATAAGACTAAATACAGATATCACACTATTCCCTCTCATAAGATAAAAATTAGGGAGTTATGGCAACTAACTTGTCTAGGATGGCACTGAAAATTAAGGAGAGAATATGAATATATTATTTTATTCAATAATTTATTATTTATTGAGCATTTACTATAAAAATTAGTCTTGTTAACTCTTTTTAAATTATAAAAAGAACAAAATACAGATTTTTTTCCTTGAATGTCATTAGAAAAAAATGTAAATAATACTTGCAGTCTGATTTTTACAGAATTAAAAATGCTTTGAAAATGCAGAATATACAAACCCAGATTTTCTGAATCCAGATTTTATGCCCTTTAGATCTTAGGCAAGAAAAAAATTTTAGAAACAAAACATAAAAGGTGTTGACTATAATATAAAATACTTATGTTTTATGTTGAATATAATGTAAAATGTTTATAAGTTGAACCATATTAAAATTAGCATCTTAGCAAAACTTAAAAAGATAAATTGCAAATGGAGGGAAGATATTTCCTATATATAAATAACAAGAGACTAGTTGGAAGCATAAAGAAATTTACAAATGAATAAATAAAATGAATTAAAATACACAAAGGAATCAATATACTTATGAAGGAATTTTCAACATCATAGCTTATTGTGGAAATGGAAACTAAATACATAACAAGATATCATTTAGTACTAGCTCAGTCTACAAAGTACTAGCATATCTGACACTCTCTAGTGTTAGAAAGAGAATGGATCTATAGGAATGCTTGTATTGTGCTGGTAGAAGTAAAATATTTTGTACCCACTTTGGAAAGCAATTTTACATTATCATCTGAAGTGCATCTATACATAAACCATGTCTCAAAATTCCATTTTAGTATATTCTCAAGACAAACTCATACTTCCATAATAGGAGTCATGTACACAAGTCATCCACATACACACATATTATATATAAGTATAGCTTTGGGGAAAACATTCATTATTTTATTCAACAATTTATTATTTGTTGAGCATTTACTATAAAAATCAGGCTTGTTAACTCTTTTTAAATTATAAAAAAGAACAAAATACAGATTTTTTTCCTGAATGTCATTAGAATGACAGTCTAATGAATGTCATTAGAAAAAATATGTAAATAATACTTGCAGTCTGATTTTTACGGAATTAAAAATGCTTTGAAAACGTGGAAGAGGGAGGAAGTAGTTCTAGAAAAGAGAAACATTTGAGCAAGGATTTGAAACAGCAAGAAATACCCGAGGCCAATGTGCCTGAGGCACAAATCTCCATTCCAAAGGTAGGATTTGAACTTGGCTTGGAAGGCTGCGAGGACCAGGGCGATGAGCAGCATGGGCAGTTGGGAGGGCAGGGGGAGGTGTAGAGCAGAGTGGGGTCATGGAGCACACAGCTGGATGAGAAGAACCAGAGAGAGGTGAGTTGTGAGTGGGCGGGTTTTATTCAGAGAGACCACAGACCTCGAATGAGGATTCATGACTTCACGTGATACAGAAAGAACAGCATTCTAAGGATCTGAGCAAAGTACCATAATCCAACGGCACGTTTTCAGGTCTTTGCCAAGGAGTGGCTTCCTGCAGATCTTCCTGTCCACCGGGGTGGCCACGCCATGTCAGTGGCAGTCAACCAATAGGGTTTTGTTCGGCTCCTGGCAGGAGCAGGAACGATAGTATCTCCAGCCAGAGCCAAGTCTAGCTCTTTCCCCACATTGTATGCCAGATCTGGAGCAGGGTTAGCCAAAAGGCAAAGCTGGGTAGAAGAAAGAATGCCAGAGTTTCAGGATTCAGGAAAGAGGCAAGGTTTTAAACCCTCAGAAATGACGGAGCATCAAATAGAGCGGGTGAAGGAGAGGTGGAAAACAACGACCATCACTGTGGGCTGTAGCTGGACAATAATAATTATAACACCCAATTAATACCGTAGACTCACAGAACACTTTTGACACTTTATCATTAAAATGATTTCACACTGGAGGGCCGATTGCTCAGATCATGAACCTGATTTTGATCTGAGAGTACGACTGAAAAGAGGAGAAAGAAGATTCAGTGGGTGATTGGTGGGGGCTTTCATTAAGAAGACAAAAAAGACAGCTGGGTGCCGTGGCCCATGCCTGTAATCCTAGTACTTGGGAGGTGGAGACAGGACGATTGCAGATTCAAGGTCAGTTTTGGCAGCTTAGCGAGGCCCTCAGCAACTTAGTGAGACCTTGTTTCAAAACTAACTAACTAACTAACTAACTAACCAACCAACTAACTAAATAAGAGGTTGGAGGTATAGCTAAGAGATAGAATACCCCTAGGTTCAATCCCCAGTACCACAATAAAAAATATGACAAAAGAGATTTAATGATTAGTTATGAGAACCTGAAGATTAAGAGTTGCCCTAAATTGTAAGGAATTAAACTGAATTCATGTACTTTAATAACATATTCTTTTATTTCATTAAGAGAAACATCTGGCTGGGTGTGGTGGCACATACCTGCAATCCCAGTACTTGGGAGGGTGAGACAGGAGGATTGCAGGTTTGAGAGCAGCCCCAGCAACTTAGCGAGAATCCCAGCAACCTAGTGAGACCCTATTTCAAATAAAAAAATAAAAAAAGTCTGAGATTATACCTTGAAGGTAGAATTCCTCTGGATTCAATCCCCAGTACCACAAAGAAGAAAGAAAGAAAGAAAGAAAGAAAGAAAGAAAGAAAGAAAGAGAGAAGGAAGGAAGGAAGGAAGGAAGGAAGGAAGGAAGGAAGGGAAAGAAGAAAGAAAGAAAGAAAGAAGAAAGAAAGAGAGAAAAGAAAGAAGGAAGGAAGAAAGAAAAAGGAAAGAGAGAGAGTGAGAGAGAAAGAGAAAGAAGGGAGGGAGGGAGGGAAGGAAGGAAGGAAGGAAGGAAAGAAGGAAGGAAGGAAGGAAGGAAGGAAGGAAGGAAGGAAGGAAGGAAGACATTCATACATACATACATACATACATACATACATACGGTTAATTCAGGGGACAGTGATCCCAGAACCAAGAAATTTCACAATCAGGGAGAACCTTTGATTTTCTCTTCTAAACCACTCACATGGCCCTGTAGTACAATATATCTTCTATCCTTATGTTTTAGTGCCTACTCATAGCAAATATAAAGAAATGCATTTGCCTTTTAATTCCTTGGAGTACTTTATAAACCTGGGTAATGTAGTCCTGCTTAAAATCGACAGTTATAGATGGTTTCATCTTTAGCCCACGTCTTCTATGACCTCAATTACCACATTAAAATATTGTTAGCAAATTAAGATTCAAATAGCATTTATTATACAAGATCAAGTTCACTTTACAAGTAATTTACATATTGTCACTGACTCTGTGCCAATTGCTTACAATTTTGACATTGTTTGTGGGAGAGCAGCCAGCACTAATGCACAGGATTGAGGCATAATTCATTATGAGACTCTCTTTCTCTCTGCTGTGGAATATTTAGGGAATGGTGGAACACAGCCTGAGTCAATGCGGATAGGCAGCCTGACTCTTTGGATTATTCTAATTTAGAAAGTGGTAATGCAGTAATGGTTCTGCATGTTCAGCTCTGAAGCAGGGTCCAATGCTAACATGAGCTCAGGGACCAAGAAGGATGTGGGTGTGGTGACACACACCTGTAATCCCAGTATTTGGGAGGCTGAAACAGGAGGACTGCAGGCTCAAGGCAAGCCTCAGCAATTTTGTAAGACCTGGTTTCAAATTAAAAAATAAAATAGGGCTGGGGTGTAGTTCAGAGGTAGAATGCCCCTGGGTTTAATCCCCAGTGCCCCCCCCCACACACACACGAAGAAAGGAGGTGGGTTTCTAGTTGATACTTTGAACCACTATCACAAATCACTTTTTACCTCCATCCATTTTTCTCACTTTTATCCCTCTGTATTCCAGACAGCATAGTAGTTAAGAGCAAAGGTGTGGAATGAGTCTGGGTTCAAGTCCTGGCTTGGCTACATTTTAGTTGTGTGACCGACCTTGGGTAGCTCATTTAACCTTTCTGAGCGTCAATCTCCTCATTTATAAACTGGGAATAGTCATAATGCTTAACTCATAGAGTTTTTGTGAGGATTAAACGAGTTAATAGAACAGGACCACACTTAAAATAAACAACACAAGCTTTGCCTATTTCTTCTTAGTCTTTCTGGTATGTGTTTCCATATCCCCTTTCATCTTTCTTTTTTTTTTTTCTTTGCGGTACTGGGGATTGAACACAGGGGTGTTCTACCTCTGCGCTACACCCTGGCCCTATTTTTTTATACTTTATTCTGAAACCGGGTCTCACGAAGTTGTGGAGGGCCTCACTAGGTAGAGAGAGAGAGAGAGAGAGAGAGAGAGAGAGAGAGAGAGAGCTGAGGCTGGCCGCGAACCCGGATCCTCCAGTCTACGCCTCCCAAAGTACTGGGATTACAAGCGTGTGCCACCACGCCCGGCTTCATCTTTCTCTTTCTATTATAGTGCTAATGTTAGATCACTTGTTTTGTTTTTTTCTGAAATGCTGGTCATTTTGGGAATGAGTACATATTCAGTCCATGCAATTTCCAAAGTGGTTCTTTTTTTTTTTTTCAACTATAGTCAACAAAAGAGCTTTTGAGCTCAGGTGGATGGGGACCTCAAGAATTCTGGCTTTTTTTTTATTGGGTACATTGTAATTTTATATCATTTTGGAGTACAGGGTGTTAGAAAAATACATGGAATTTTACTCAGCCATAAAGAAGAACAAAATTACACCATTTGTAGGAAAATGGATGAAACTCGAGAATATTATGCTGAGAAAACCCAGTCCCAAAGGACTCTTAAATGGAGACACTAGAGAGATATTTGGCAACAAGGGCAACATCAGATAAAGGAGCAAAGACTCCAGGGAAGTGACCAAGGGTGATTAGGGAAGGCGAGGGCGGGGGTAGAATTCTGGCTTTTACCCTCTGCCCCATCATTGCCTCTCAACCCAACTGGTGGTTAGCACTAGATTTCTCCATTAAGAATACTAATTTCAGAAGACATGATTTCAGTGTTTCCTTATGTAGGTATGGGAGGTGAGTGCTTTACTGCTATACATCCAATCCCCAGGGAGCCCTCAGAGACATTCACACTCAAGAACCCAGAGATGACTGATTATAACAAATGAAATTACTCAAAAGCGCTGGTTCTTTAAATAATCCCTGCTTCAGATAAATATCTTTTCTGGTTTTTTTTCAGAATGCTATATATTTGTATGTATCTGTATGTGAGTATTGTAGCTAAATTCTGCCTGTGAATGATGTGGGTTAGCTATTTCACTATTCCATCTAAGCATATAATTGTTGAGAACCTAACAGTATACCTGATATTACAAAGGTGCTCAGGCTGGCGTCTTTAAGCTTGAAGTGGACACACAAATAACTGTCTGGGATCCAAAACTGTGTAGAGAAAAGTAGGTTAAATTAACCCAGCTTTTAAGATAGATAGATATTTAATACATTAGGTTTAAGGTACTAAGATAATACGACACTTCCCATAGATAATCATAGCAGTTAATGTTGAGTTTAATTAACATTGCTAATTATTATATTACGTAGCTTAAGTCATTGGCCAGAGACAAAGTGATGTGAGCAGCAAGTTTGGAATATAGTTTCATCCACATGCTTATAAAAATGTGCATTTTCTCCACAAGCATTTGTTGAGGGTTTGCTATGTGTTCCGCTGTTTACAAGGTGCTGCAGGTGATAAGAACCAGTAGAGAGTCCCTGCTCTCAAGGAGCTAGCAGAGGGACTTTGTCCTTTGGCTCGCCCTACTGTTACCAAGATCAATCACTTGTTTCCAAATAAAATGTTCTTCTCTGCTTAAGGCTATTAGTGATCATCCTCATATAAAAATGATTTGGTTTCACATCAGCATCTTTGAATTTCACTTAATAATCCAGGGGTCTTAGCCAACCTTTCTTTACTTTTTTAAATGTCACATCTGATATGCATACCCATGTTCATAGCAGCACAATTCACAGTGTCCAAATTATGGAACCAATCTAGATGTCCATCAACAGATGAATGGATTACAAAATTATGGGAAATACACACAATGGAATTCTACTCAGCAATAAAGAAGAACAAAATAACACCTTTCGCAAGAAAATGGAAGGATCTGGAGAACATTATGTTAAGTGAGATTAGCCAATCACAAAAAAAGAAGGGACATATGTTTTCATTAATATGCGCAACCTAGGGAGTAGTGGGGACACAAAAGGGACTCCAATGACAACGGAGAACCCTCAGTGGTGCAAGGGAAGGAGTACAAGAGAAGGGGAAGGGTAAGAAAGAAGTGAATCTATGGAATTACTGTCATAAACAATGTGTATATATGAGATTATACCAACATCATTCTCAGTGCTACATGTGGGGGGGAGGGACACCAAGAGCTGTGTGCATGAATGTTAACACCAAACTGATACTCATTGTGATGTGAGACTACAATGCATCAATAAAAACATAAAAAAGAGAAAAAAAATAAAATTTTGTTAGATCTAAAAAAATAAAAAATAAAATAAATGTCACATCTGTAGTAAAGGCAGAAAGTTGTATCTCATGTAGTGAATGCTTGAGTTTTAATTAATTTATTAATTAAATTATTAATTATTAATTTATTAATTAATTTAATTAATTCTTCAAGCTGATGAGGTCTATGGAATGCAAAGATGAAAAAGAGAGTCCCTGTTCTCAATGAAGTCACAGTCAGGCATGCAGACCAAGTATTATGATGAAATAGATATAAAGCAGTATAGGCATATACAAATAACGGTTACCAAGAGCAAAGCAATTGATCCGCATGGCAAATTGCATAATGTATATGGTAATAATTGAGAAGAGTCTTGAAGGATGACTAGACATTTCTCTGGGTGGCCATAGGGAAAGGGAATTCTAAGCATAGAAAACAACATTTGCAAAGGTATGGGTATATAAAGCACATTATATATTAAGGAAACCATGGTTACAGCTGGGGTGGATTTAAGGGGAAAGGAAAGAAATATAGAGAAAAAATTTTTGAAGACCATGTTCAAGAACTTGAAGCTCATTTGGTGGGAGATGAGAATGCACTGCAGGATGGAAAGCAAGGTCCCATGATCTTTAAGAAAGAGAAATAGAAGTTCCTATCTGCGCACTGGGAAGCTCTGCATGTCTGCAATTATTTATTTATTTTTTGTGGTACCGGGGATTGAACCCAGGGGCATTCTACCTCCAAGCTACACCCCCAGCCCTATTTTTTTATTCTTTATTTTGAAACAGGGCCTCACTAAGTAGCTGAGGCTGGCCTTAAACCTGCAATCCTCCTGTCCCAAGCACTGGGATCACAGGCGTGCGCCACCATGCCCAGCTGCATGTCTGCAATTTGAAGAATGGCTTGAATTATTTTAGAGTAGATAGTGAGGGACAAAGAAAGATGGGGGTACACTTGACAGTACTTTATAATTCAATGAGTGAGATAAAGAGTACTCAGCTCCCAAATGTAAAAATCTACTTCATTTTTTGTTTGTTAGTCTGCATTTTGTCTTTATCTGTTAGAAATTAATAATATTTGCACTGATTATGAGTATAATGGCAAAGACCAACGTATGACCTGTCACCCCTTTCAAAGAAGGAACAGCAAAGTCTGTCCCTGGCTTTGAAGGTCCACTTTCCGTATGAGGGTTTTTTTTTTTCTTTTGGTGTTTGTGTGTATAGTACTGAGGATTGAACTCAGAGGCATTCTACCTCAGAGCTACACCCTCAGCCCTGTTTTATTTTTTATTTTTGAAAGAGGGTCTCACTAAGTTACAGAGGGCCTTGCTAAATTGCTGAGGCTGGCCTTCCCCTGTGATCCTCCTGTCTCAGCCTCCCAAGTACTAGGACTACAGGTATGCACCACTATGCTCAGCTCCATATGAGTTTTGAAGAGCCTACTTACAACTGGACTTTGAGGCTGTGTCTATTATATTGTCTGTAGCCATCATTTTCATATTGATCCCGAAGCAATCAATCCAAGCATCAAGTGATTAATTCTGCAGGCTTGAGGCTCATACAACCTAACTGTTCAGCTATTGCCTGGGTGGTGGCAGAAAAAACTGAGATTACACACACACACTCAAACAGGGTTAGTTTTAGATGGCATCTCGATGTGGCCTTGGACTCCATCCCTAATCTCCACTCTACCTCACCCCCATTGTAAGTCTTCTCTCATTATCTCTTCGGATTCTTTTCTTCTTATTATCTGGTCACTTTGGGCTCATTCGTACATGTGCCTAGACTATAAACTCCGGGGAAGCCTGATCTTTGTCATGGTCATCTTCCTTTTAACCTCCTTATTTTATACAAGACATAGAATGTACTTGCGATGGTCTAAATTTCCATCACCACACTTTTGTTGTCTTTATTATCATAAGTAAGAGACTCCTCCTCTCACCCATCGCCACTGTACTGATCAAAGCTTGCAACCTAAGAGCTAGGGCTATGCCAGCCAGATGGCTGGTTCCATGGAGTCCCCCAAGGCCAGACGAATGCAATTAAAAGAGATAAAAAAGCAGCTGGTTTTTCTTGAAATGAAAAAACTGCCAGGGATAGTGTACTCTTGTGTCTCTGAGCCATATTTTTAGCAAATGCATCATTTTTCTTGAAAATATTAATGATGGCCCAGTGAGATTCAAAGTAATATATTTCTAGTACAGTAAAGGAATGGTCCATACCTACAAGAAGGACACTAATTGGCATTCATTAGAAAGAACTTGGGGGGGCCGGGCGTGGTGGCGCACGCTTGTAATCCCAGTACTTTGGGAGGCGGAGACTGGAGGATCCGGGTTCGCGGCCAGCCTCAGCCCTCTCTCTCTCTCTTTCTCTCTCTCTCTCTCTCTCTCTCTCTCTCTC